>JAUMHA010405402.1:0-11010 GCA_032359765.1 Saxidomus gigantea | reverse complement strand
CATCATTTTTTAAATATAACAAATGTAAATTTCCGGAAGTGCAAAAATCCAAAACCTCACCAGTGACCCCCCTTAACTGACATGTTGACATAGAAAACCCATTTCTAGTACGTATGGGGAATTGCATTATTTCTGTATTTCTAACTTTATGGATGCGGAATAATTTGAAAGCTCAATTTCTGCAAAAGGAACAAATATTTTAATATTTTGGTTTACATAATCATATAAAAATTAAATGTTACACGTTGAGAAAATTACATCAATATTTCCCTCTTGTGTGAAAAAATAAATAAATATAAGTAAGCTACATTTAGATGTTTCTGATTTAAAAAATCACAATAAAACATGCACAGTACAAAATAAAAGGTTAATTTCTTTTGACAAATATATATATATATGATGAACAATGGATATAATTTGTACAAAGCAATACCACAAAAGATACATTTAATTTGTCTGAAAAGAAAACACTATCAGCTACATGATACATCCACATATATCCGAGGGAGGCTAATAGCCAGTGCTACAATTCCAGTGCCATATATAATATATGTTTAAGGAATTATTTTACACTGAAGATTTAGTCTATAATCATGTTAAAATAAGTTACCAGGCATCAGCTGGTTTGTTAAATTGTCACCTATTTGTCCGGCATGCTTTACTGCCTTAAGAAAATTAGTCGTTTTTGCAACAAGGATAAGATACAAATTTTATTTCAACTGAGAACATTGTAACGGAAAATAATTTTTTCCAGGTTTGTTAGAGACACAGCATCAACTCTGATTTGATTCTGAGGTTGTTGTGATGAAAAATGCAGTTTTCTGTTTGTATTTATATATGTGTCATGGAATGCAAAAATGGGGCTTCTGACCAAAAATATAGATTTTTATGTTTTTGCATATTTGCATATTTGCAATCTATGTCATCTCTGAAGTAAAACCTGAAAATATGAGAGTCCAATCTTGACAATAAGCAAAATTATGCCAGATTTTGTGTTTATAGTCATGAACAACATCTTAATGTCATTTCTGAATCCTTTGTCTTCCATTCTTGTAGCTAAAAGAGTACCCTATTGTGAATAGCAAAAAGAACACAGAAACATATAATTGAGCACTTCTTCTTTATTGTATGTCAAAAATTATTTTAAAGGTAACTTCTTACAAAACAAACATGTATTTATAGTTATATTGCCTAGCAACTATGGAATATTTCATTTATTTTTCTAACCATCGAATATATATTTACTAGAATTGAAAAATAATTATTATAAAACAGAATTTTGTTTGCAAATAAATTGAAAACACTGTCTATTAAAACAGTCTGGGAATTTTCAATGCAAAATGTGCAGGTATTCTGAAGCTACAATACTTTTCATAGAAATAATACTAAGAAATATATTTTACCAACAGACGACATTTCTTACAGAATTCACAGCACATAAGGAGCTTGCTTTATATTATTCCACAAGCTCTAAACAAGTATTTTTCTTTGCAAACATGACTTCATAAAATTAAATGATGATTACTGCATAAGGCAATCAACACAGAAGTTACACTTACATTTATGTTGCCTAGCAACCAAAGAATAATTCACAAAATATGAGTTTTTAGAATGTTTTTATTGTTTGGAATCTGACTGAAGTACTGGTATCAATAAGATCAATAAGCTGAAAAGGCAGGCAGATATGTTACTATTCAGTCATGAGAATTTAAGTTAAATTTTAGTTATATTCAGAGATTTATATTTATCACACAATGTGCAAAATTCCTGGTAAGTTGGCAACCAGCTCAATGTGGAAAGTAAGTCAAATAAGTCAAAATTATTCTACTTATCTCAATAAACATATAATATTGGAACACCAGCTGTAGCATATACATGAATGATTCAAGCATAAATCTTTAAAAATAAATTTCCATTTTCAAGTTTGTTACCTAGCAACTACAGAATACTTTTATGGTTTCTTCTTCTTTTCTTCGTTCTCTAGATTGCAAAGTAAACTGTTTTGAAAAATGTAAATTAAATTTATTTCATTCATAAGCAAAACAATGTCTTTTAAAGGAATTAGTATTGAAAGTGTCCGTTTATAATGGGAAAACACTAATTCTTATAGAAACAGAACAATGCAAGTAAAGTAACAAAAACCTTCACTTCAAACTGTAATGGAACACTTGGTTTTGGATAGACAGTATTTCGGCCATGTTAGACATAAAAAACAACTGACAAAATCTGCTCAAACAGATACCACTGACTTATTGCATTAACACACCACAAACAATTTCAGGCGTTACATCTTAGGGATTTGCTTGAATACAATGAAAGTTTAAACTCTTCGGAGTTTATATAATCCTTTCAGGTGTTGATACCTGGCTCAGTTTATCTGACAAAAAATAGTACAATTTTAGAAATTGTTTGACAAGTTTAAAATGGTTTTCACTTTCACAATCTTCTATAAAGGTATGGTATATTGTATATAGGGATTAATGTCACACAGTATCTGTAATTTGTCCCATAGTTAAAGCAATCCCTCCATTTCACTATTTTCACCAATATTCAATTTTGTGTGCCCTGCCAAAAACATGCTCCACTTAAAACTCTCATGTACACCTGAAATTTAAAACATTCCCCAGTTACATACAAGATTATATTTAATTGTATTTTGATCAAATAAAATAATGCTTTTAATTGATATTTAGAAACAAATTTTATCAATATTCTTATTTCAAATAAATGGTTTTGTATAATTGCATTATACATTTACAACATCCATCTTTAGTTTGACTTTTATGTTGCATGGACTAGCTAATTCTCTTATAGAAGAGCTACAGATGAAAAATGTAAGATGGAATTATTAAGAAAAAGCAACAGAGTGTTAAAATATGAACATGTTTCTTAGATTTCTTTAAGGAAGCTAACTGGTTAACTTTCAAAACTAAGTTGTTGAGTCACTTTAACAAAACTGTGCCCTCACTAAAAATAAAACTCAGGCTCATAACATTTAAAGAACGGGTAGCTCTGTGAGCAAGTTTGAACTTAAAGTGACTACTCTGACTACCTATGGAGTTTAATCAGTCTACAGTCTACAGTCTGCTATTCAGTTCTCTTTCCATTTTCATCATGTAATCCCAGAATATGAATGTAAACATCCCAAACAAAATATAATTGATTGATGCAAGTGTGTTGGGTTCCTGTGCTTAAGATATCAGATTAAATGGAAACCTTTAATCTATAACATAAATAATAAACTTTTCATATTTTGAAGATAATTCATAGTTGTTTGACTGTAGCACTTATGTGACACAGAGGCAACCTTTTATCTATGTTAAATGAGGTCAGACAAGGTTCTGAATGGGTTCTGTAAACTAGATCTTAGAATCTGTGCTAGCGTTTGTATGCAAGGGAAAGACAAAATGTGATATAAACCAATACTGGGATTATGAAAGACTTATTGAAATCTTGTCTTAGACATATTGGTAGGGTATGATGCAATATGAGTTATTTAAAATAGTAACCATCATGTTTTGCTCTGTGTTTGTATACATATCATAAAAGCAAACGTGTCTCCAGTGGCCAGCAAGCACCAATCAAGACCAATCGAGGTATTTGTATGCTTTACACAGGTGTTTTGTTATGGTGCTGGCAAACTGTATCATCAGAAAACTGCTTAATTGAGATGAGCTTTAAGACAGCTTCAGCTTTAATTGTTATCAAACTTCTTAGTTACTTTGATGCAAAGTGATCAGGTTTGGATTCGTTAGAAGACCAGATGTTTGAAAAGTGATTTCAATTAGCAGCTAGAAATAATATTATGCAGTAATTAAAATATAAATGTGTCTTGTGATCAACTATAATATATCGTAGCGGCTGCATGTTTTAGGAAATAGGCTCGTACATCAGACTGTTTAGTTTTGTGAAAAGTATCAGAATCAATACTATTTTTTTTTTTAAAATAGAGTGTCTTATTTTCTCTCCAAAGTATTGATATTTTGACTGATGTGGAACATTATGTAAGCATTAAAATTTTCTAAGATTTTTTATTTATAATCATTGTGCTAGGACCGATGATAACCTTCTTTGCATCTATTTAATGATGAAACTGATGAAAACTATTGAAAGCATTGATTTTTGTTTCACTAAAAATTGTTTTAATGAGTTTCATGTTTGTTTCAGTAATGCCAGATGTTATAGCGAATTCCTCTGCTGCAACAGATCAGTCCTTACTACAAAAGAAAATTGATATAGAAAGATCTTGTTTAGAATTTCGTTGCGTTCTTCTTTAGATAGGACGATTCAATCAGGAATAATATTGCGATCTGTATGGTTTAGTATTTTCATATTTTTTATTTCCATGCTCATGATATATTAGCTGTGTAGTTTTTGCAATATTATATTATCGCTCAAGTCTGCAGAACTGAATATCGATCATTTTCAACATTAAAAACAGTTACATTTAGATAAAGCAAAATGTCAGGCCAAGACTAAAGCGTTTTGTAATTTTTAACATTTTCAATAAGCAGTTACTTTCAAAGGAAATCGACACTTATCTTGTCGTCTTCTACTTTGGAATGCAAGATGCCTCAAGACTAGGACTGTATTTCTTAAGATACAGTGATGTCTTTGAATGATGTTTCAACATTAAGCAAATCGATACATTCCAACAAACAGTCTCAGTTTAGAATCTCCTGCAAAATTGAAACCAGACTTGGACAAAAAAAGATCATAGAGAAATTAAAGAACGGTAATGATGTTGTTCTGGATCACATTGAAAAATTTTCAGCAGAAGTGGCACTTTTGCTATATCGTTATTGTAACGGAGTTGGTGCTCGGTATAAAAGCGCCGCCATCATTCTTGTGCTGCATGTAAATTCAACGATCCCGACAATAACCTATATAAGGTCGTTTTAGGTTGATTTTAACATATTGATGAATCAATGAGAAGTATTGCTAAACGTACCGACGACATTGAAATCATTCTAGATGTCCTATAGGAGAGAAAGCTTGGCATTGATATGGTGCCATAATGAATGAGTAGAATAACAAAATATGCGACAGTTGTTAATCCTGAGTCACATGTAAAATGTTAATGGAAATGATGAGCAGAACATCAGAGACGTTGTAAATGACGTCGACTAAAGTCCTTTCTAATATTGAAATATAAACATACTCGAAGCAAGAAACAGAACTTTATATTTCTTTCAAAGTGTATGTAGTGCAGATGATTTTTGAAACATAAGCTAGCTTTAAAACATTGTTATTTTTAAGGATTGTGTATGTATAATTGTGTTCATATCTTTTATGGCATATTATTTTTATTGCACAAGTAGTTGGTACATGTACAATATGAACATGTGATAATTTAATCTGTCCATGATCGACTGACTTTCTGTAGACTGATACACTTAGATTAATGTAAACGCATTTGATTGTGCGAAAAGTTGTAAAAATGTATATAAATTGTTATCCTAGGTAAATTTGATCTCTTGAAATAGATCTTCAATACTTCATTTTAAGACCCAGAAAACAATAACTCGTTTGAAACTTTGGTCAATATAATAAAAAGGAGTGCACGACGAAAAAAGGTGTAATGTGCAGTTAAACATATCGACCATACTGTAAACAGCCTTTTGTACTCTTTCATATACATGAAGTATTGAACCCTGAGTTCTAAAACAAGTACAAGGTTCTTCCAAAATAAATGCATGAAAGGTATAAAGCTTATTCATGACAATGCTTGTTCTGCCTCAAAAATAAAAATCTTTCTTGAGGTGAATAATTTAAAGAGTGTGTTTTAACATTTTCTTGATACCGTCAATGTCTTAGACATCCGAATACTGGTGACTCAATGTACAATTATCTAGAATATGTTTACACGTACAAATGTTGTAATATTTGAATACCATACCATTGGTCATAACATTAAGAGAAAGGTAAAAACGCTACCTTTAGTTTATGATACCTCGATTGACGATGTTGGGAAGAAATAATTAATATGTACTAACAAGAAAATATTATACGCGTTCGTTTTTTTTCCTTGACTGTTTATAAGTCCAGGGCGACCCTTGGACTTCTCCCTGGGTGAACTTGCCAAGAATCCTGACAGGAGCAGGTTAAAGAGACACATGTGCAGATACAATGGAATCCAAGTATGAGCCCCTAGCTCTTTTACGAATAGACCCCTTGGTTCATTTACATGCCCGGTGTATAGCATTGATACACGTGCGACTACCTCTGGGTTTCTATCTAGATGATAAGCGTTCAGTTTTTTTTCTTGCGTTATTTTTCTATGCTTTTTTTCTATTTTGGTCTTATTTTAAGTACCAGGGGCATAATAACAAGTAGCTCTCAATTTACCAAGAAATATGTCTTACCGGCGGAAATGATTTGTATTTGTTCCAAAAACATTTTAAACTCAGCGTAGTGTTTGAAATGTAGCGCAGTATTTTCTTCATTGATATTGCAAAAAATAAATAAGGTTTTCTGGCAACTCTTTTTGCGTGAAGAAACGACTTGAATATGAAAGACTGGCATATGTCAACATTGTTTAATGTGAATACAACAAGGTTTTATTATTATCCTATAAGTTACTATATACTACTATGTCAGTAAATTAAAAGTGATCCGGGAATTTTAACGTTTTGTTGTGTAGTTCCATTGTCAAGTGTTTATTTCCAATCAATACTCTTTAACTTGTTCTATATTTAAACGTTCGTTACTAGTATTTTGATCTGATATATCGAGAACACTTTTTCATGTAATCAGTCAGTTTTTTTTAAAGATTTTATCGTCTATGAGCAATCGTATGTCGCCAGGTCGAATCATAGAAATTCTGTGTGTATGCCACAGAGGTGCACGTGACGTTGACAACCAAATCATGATGATTGGTCAGAATGTGTTTTTTCAAGCGAATCTGGGTTACCTTGTGGATGCAGTATATGTTGCATTTGTTATGGGTTACCTGAGGTTGAAAAGTAGGTCACTGGGTCAATTCATAGAAAAACCTTACGTATGGAATGGAGTCCGCATGTTTCATTGGAGATTCATGAAATTTAACCAGAATGGTGTGGTGATTAAATCGAGGTCAAGTTAGGATATGTTTTATCTTGAAATAAAATCTAGGTCACCAGGTCATAACATAGAAAACTTTGTGTATACCATAGAGGTGGCATTTACAATCATCATGAAAATTGGTCAGAATTTGTGTTTTTTCCAGCGGTTTCTAGGCAAACATTTCAATCTGGATTAGCTGAGGTTCAAAACTAGGTCACACGGACTAATGAAAGAAAAACTTTTCAATACTCTAGATGCTACATTTAATATTGAATCTCTTTATTTTTTGGTCTGCCTAATTTTCTTTCTCCGCCCTCTCACTTTTCCCTTCTCCTCTCTGCAACCTCCGCCCGCCCTAGTAATCGGCTATCCGTTCTCACGTACTCTTCGCCGAACATTGCTGTAAATTCTGTGATTATCACTTTTCACCTGCTTTTCACCTGCATTTCAGTTATTACTTTCTCGGTCATGGGATAGATTTTTCCCATGGTACTCTACGGTACTCGTTCAAAATTTACTTAGCTAATACTGGGCCATTACTAAGCTACAATGCCACTGTTTACTCTCGACACCCCAGTTTATGCCCTTAGAATGTCCGTTTACCAGCGTTCCTACTTTCGGACTTTGTCATAAGTTAGCAGAGACGTACTCAGTACTATTGGAGAAACATTGAAATTTGACAAGGCAGTTTTTGTCGAAAGATGATGAGAAATGAAATGAAACGAAGAGTCCGGCTTCCGGTGGGGTTCGAACCCACGACATTTTGCTCCGATATTGAATCTCAATAATGTCTGAGTCAAGTTCGAATCTGGGTCACCTAAAGTCAAAAACAGTCAAATTAAAGGAAAACCTTCTTAACATTATAGAGTCAGAATGTTTGTCAAAATGATTTCTTGGTCAAGATGGAAAATGGGTAACTTGGCGTCAAAAAATAGGTCACTTGACCAATTAAAATTAAAATCTTGTTTAAAACAATGCTAAATTTGTTATATACAAGCGTGTTATTTATACGGTTTGAATTTTAAAGTTGTTTACGACATATGAGTAGCACAATTGTATAAATAATCAGGCATATTTACAAGTGTCATAACAATCTCGTATACTCGTTAAAAGAACTATTTGCATATGCATATTGTTAATGTTTTTATTATATTTTAGCCTTTTGTGATCGCCTGATGTCTGTCATCTGTCACCCGTCTGTTCACACCTACCTTGTTAACAATCAAGTTCAGTCAAATTATTATGAAAATTTGTCAAAATGTTTATCTTGATATTTCCTAGACCAAACTCCATGTGGGATCAAAAAACAAGTCACCAATGAATTCAATAGAAAAACTTTGTGAATACCCTCAAGGCCACATTTGACATCCCATCATCATGAAAATTGGTCAGCATGTTGTACTAGGCCGAATTTGAATTTGGGTCACATGACGTCAAAATCTATTTCACTTTGTCAAATCATAGAAAAACCTCATGGACAATGTAGAACCTACATTTCATACCAATTTATCGCGAAATTAAGGCAGAATGTATGTTTTGGTGAACTCTTTGTCAAGTTCGAAATTGGTTGCGTGGGGTCAAAAACAAGGTCATCAGGACAAACTGCAGACAACCCTTGTGAATACTCTAGAAGCCACATTTTGTCCTCAATCATTATGAAAAATTGTCAGTATGTAATTCTTAGGTCACTAAGAATTATGAGTTCTAGATAGCGACCGAAATATGGTCAAGTCAGATAAAAAGCTATGTCACTATGCTTTAAACCTTTAGAACACTACTATCCCCAGTTTACACGCAATCATCCCAAAACAATGATCAGAATGTTTGTTTTGATAAATTCTAGAACAAAATTAAAACCTGTGAGAGATCTGCTGCTCTGGACAAGAGACTTAAACCCCTTAACTAGACGAAGATGTAAATAACTAAACAAAGGATGTAATATAATTAATTGAATATTAGCTAAAGACGAATATCAACTCAGATCAGATATATGATTAACTGAGCAGCAGTTCATTAACTGTGGCACATTGAAACCTAGTTTTATTACTAAACAATACAAAATAAAAGCACATTCTGATAAAAGCACTTAGTAGTTACTAAAAAACGATTCAACAAGTAGATTACGCAATGGAAACAGACAGTTACTGTTACAAGTCAGGTAGTAAGTGTATAAAGGTGTAAGTGTTTATTCAACTAAGGACAAATAACCAAAGAGAGACAATCAGGCTCATAAGCAGGACAAAACTGTCTTCCAATTATATGCGTATATGTTACTTGTATTTTGTATATTTTGTAAAAGGATGTGTTGAAATATTACTAAATAAAAATGTGTTTTTCTATTTTATTTGTACTTCTATTTGCGGAAAACTGCAATGTCAACGGGCATAAACTGAAATTTAATAGTATCCAAGAGTGAAAGATGACCAGGCTATATTGTAGTCAGTCTACAGAGATCTTGTCAAATTAATTTCTAAATGTTAATTTGCTGTGCGGCTTACTGCATATATTATCTAATTACATACTATTACTCAAAAGTTAGTGCAAAATCCAAATTAACGCCTAAAAGCTTGACAACATCGTCACATTCAATTTGGCTTTTTTTATAGTAAACATAGGTTTTTCGACGTTTGTTTATTTGCCTATGGATATGTCTATGTTGCTTTGCGCGCATTTGTTCGAGAACCAATTTATTAGAACATTTCCTTCACCTTGAAGGACTGTTGTGAATGTTTCAAAATTTGAAGAAATATACGACGATACTTTATCGTCTGCGTAGTTCTACAAAGATCAGGTTCAAACTGAGTCATCTGGGGCCAAACACTATGTCTCTAGAACAAATCTAATTAAAACCTTGCCCACATTTAATACCCAATTGTTATGAAATATGGTCAGAGTATTAGTATTATATGTTGTGTGGATCACCTGGGATTAAAAACTAGGTCACCTGGTAAATTCCAAGGAAAACATTGTTGATACTCTCGAAGTGACCGTTTTTAGCTTATCATCTTGTTAATTGTTCAGCATTTTTTGTCTTGTCTCGGTCAAACAGAATGTTTTTATGACATATCATTTAGGATTGAATTTTGGTCGCATTGAGTAAGTAGTAGGTCTCAAGTTAGCGATATATGGCCATCGTAGCCCTCTCGTTGATTTATACTTTTTTCTCGCTTGCGAAACAAGTTAATAAAAGTTATATGAATCGCTCTCGAGACTTATTCTAGATGGAATCAACCTCGAAGAGACGGAGCAGCAATGTGGCTTTATCATGGCCTACCTAGAAACATTGCTACTACTTGTCACTGGTGAAAATCGAACCCGGCTACCTCCGATTTTACCTTATACATCCATATATTTACATAGACTATGATTCTAATAAACCTTCTGATATGTGTAATACATCTACTGTTGCTATGCACATACGTAAGTCTACACATTTGAATTGGCCGACTTCTTACCAAGGCCAAAACGTGAGCGTCTCTGGCGGAAGTTAATATTTTGTAAAACAAAAATTTGATTTATTTTCTACCTGTCACACTAAAACATAGTTATTTTTTAAACAATTGTCGGTCAACTGGTTCTGAGAATAGCATGTACTGTTTCAGCAATTTGCACTTCTGTATATGTCTCCCAGAAATTGGGCAGTTTCTGTAAACTGTCTACAATTTAAAGAGTAAGAACGTCAGCTTCGAAAGTGGAGTGCTTTTCCTCCCATACCCCTTGACTCTCCCGATTAAACTGGGACGGTAGCTCTTTACTCCTTAGGATAAGAGAATCCTGCATTCGATTCCTACCAGTGACATAGTGATAGTTTCCTTAGCAAAAAACAAAACACAAACCTCTTCACCTCTCTGTCTGTCTGTCTGTCTGTCTGTCTGTCTCTCTGTCTCTCTCTCTCTCTCTCTCTCTCTCTCTCTCTCTAGCTAATGTTACCCGTCAAGTGAGGACTATACACCTAGTCCCGTCATC
>JAUMHA010405391.1:0-11010 GCA_032359765.1 Saxidomus gigantea | reverse complement strand
GAATAGAATATTTTAATAATCCGAATTTCGGGACCTCTCGGGCATACAATTTTGATATAGATACAAAGTTCCAAACAGTAGTCTTAACAACTAAGCTAACATAAACAACCTAACACAAAAAAATAATCATGGAATGTATAAATACTTATAGTGTCAGGTCACGCTATACTGAGTAAATTAAGGGGCAGTACTCTAACTAAGTATTGTAATAGTAGATGCTATAGTGATGTCCCTTGCAGGGCAAGATTTATGGAAGAATGTAATGATTAAGGAAATTTCAGTAAATATGCTTCAGCAGAGCACAATCTCACAGTAAAAGTATTCATTATGAACATATATAAGATATATCAAAGTTATTAATCTGATCAAGTACTTCAGTATGAAACCTTAATTATCATAGTGTTATACTATTGTGTTGTTATACACACTATTTCAACCAATCACGTCTCATGTTATAACATTCAAATATAAAACCTGCAAACCTAATATCAGCAGTTTCATTGCTCATAAGCCAAAAGAATTTACTCTCATTGGTCATGTTTGAGAAGTGAGTATTCGAATTGCCAACTGACTTATACAGATTTTCACGATATGAACGATACATACTACACGTACATGTAGTAACAAAGTGTAGCTCATTTTCAATTTCTCCAGATTGGCAAAGATTACAAAGCCTCTGTTCAGCAGGAACTTCTTTTATACCGACCAGTATCAATATTAAGGTTATGAGAGCTTATTCTAAAGTTAGTAGAGCACGTTCTAATTTCTCTCTTTTTAATTACTTCAAAGCAAACAGGTTGCTATGATACAAGCATTTAGTTGGTATCTTAAGATAATTTAAAATAAAGTAAATTCCTGTTTTTTTTTATTTTTAAGAAGTGAATCACTTTCATAAAAAGCACAGGACACCTCTTTATCACTCCTCGTATATGTAACAAGCACGCAAATATTGCTTTGGCCAATATGTAACACATTTTTGTCATACAAGATTTTGTTTACAAAAAGGCTAGTAGCACAATCAAATGTTAAATTAAAAGTATCCGCCATTATCTATGTGATTTTCAAATGGTATTGAAGCTTTCCACTAAGTTTCGTTGACATTTAACAATGTTACATCGCGCTGACACTACTAAAAAAAACCATGTTAAGGATATAAAACAAAGATAACCGACAGCTGACAGCCTAATCCAACAATTGACGATATGCGCATCTACTGAAGTTTCCCGCGAATTTTGCTTTTAAAATAAGACCATCTACTTAATTTTTTGCATTGTTTCAGGTTCTTTTTCATACATTTTATCTACAATAATTTTATAAAAAAATAGAATATTTTTCTATAGTAAGATTTATTAATTATTGAATATTTTTGGCTGTCATGCTTGTGTTACTGTGTACACTCATTCTAATACTGCAAAGACGGCAGCCTATTTAACTTTCTATGTTGCCTATAACTATAAATTATTTGGCACACATCAGTGTATATCATTGCCAATAAAACCCTCTTATGTGCTCGCATGCACGTAAAGTCTGTGAATTTTGTAACAAAATAAACAAAGTGGTGCATGTTTTGCCATTTAGCTCTGGGTCTTGGTTTCTTTCACTAGGACACCTAGGAACCACACAGGTGATTTTAGCACCTAAACATTTTTTGAGTAAATGTCAGTTTCGCAGTTATATATATTTACTTTTAAACATTAGACATATGAAGCTTGTACGGTGTGAATCAATATTTAAGTATACATTTCTTCCATATTTCTGTCGCTTTTTAAAGAATTATGGCTATATTCAGAAAGCTTCCTGGGCTCGACCTCCACCAGAGAAGGGTCCGTTACTTGCAGTCCATTGGCCAACTGATTATTAAAGGTAATTAGATTTGGTTGATTTACTGCCTTAAGTATTCACTGGCCAATCAGATCTGCCAAACGGTCCCTTCCTTAGTCAAAGTTGAGTTGAGGAACGTTTCTGAATATAGCCATAAGAGTGTTCGTACAAAAGACGGTTAATTTTGCCGACAGGACATCTTTCTTGTAATAATCATTTAATATATACCGCAAGTAATTAAACATCCGGGGTAAATTTGGGACTTAAAGGGATACAATGGAATGGCCAATACAATATACGTCTGACGGAAAGACATAATAAATGGACAAAAGGACCGATTAATGACGAACAAGTTATAATAAAAGAGAAATCTAAACATTTCTTAAAATAAGTCTATATTACAAGGATAAGCAAATGCATTGAAAGGGATCGTCAGCGAACAGAAGCAATAAGTTTATTTATTCCTGTACTATAGACCTATAGCCGGCTTAAACTTTGTCCCAACTTACATAGCTCTACGGTGCCACACTTAATCGAAAACTAGCTGAAACAGTTACATGTATTTTCATATTGCAGATATTAAGCTAGTATGGAAAATACATTTTGCTTTTTTGGAATGCGATGAAAGCATTTGATTTGATCGGGATAAAATTAAAAAGTCAAACTTACCACATGACTTTATAAATTACAGTATGAAGAATGTTCTAATACATGTATTTTGAATAAGTCTATATTAGGCACCAAGTCAAATATATCTCTACATAGAACAATTTGACTAAATATAATTACCCAAAAACATTTGCTTTTACCAAAGTGTTTTCCATTGAACCTTGACACGGTAAAATTGCCCGAGTTCATGGCTGCCTTACAAAATCGAACCGAAAAGGCTGAGCGAAGCAAGAGTTTCTATGGCGGGATTCTTATAAGCGACATAAAGGTAGCCAATTTGTGGATGCTGCATTAGAACCCATTCTTTCAATAATATGTTTCCTAATTGATGACATGTGTTTGCAGTTAGACTTAGCAACAGTTTATAGCTGATTGCACTACATTTTAATCACTTACTATACTTTTATATGATAAACATGTGATTTTGAAACTTTAAAAAAACAAATAATGAAATAGATATTTACAACAAAATATGTTTTAAAGCTGCTCGCTCTCAGCTTTTGGTAAAAAAATTAAGTTCTTCAAACTGTATGAAAATAACATATGTTAGAATATATAGCCATTCAAATTCCAATATAAACATATAATGTAGCAAAGCCGTAAAACCAGCATTTACAATCGATTTTTGCAAATTCCTTCATTTACCTACATGTAGGTGTTTATGTTCTATTGTTGATTCTAGCCTCTAGATTTTCTATTTATGCATTAGTATGTCATATTTTTTAATTCATTTTTTTCAACGGCAACTGAGAGCGAGCAGCTTTAATGTAACTACAAAATAGCAAGAGCACGGTTACTTTCAACCAATAAACTAATTGTAATATGATAAAGATTCATAACAAATACTTTCATATGCGTTATCTTGTATGTGATGTAATAGCAATATATGAATATAACCTTTTTATTATATGCAAAAAGAGAGACATTCATTGGTTAATTTCTACAGAAGTTTAAAGACTAAAAGAGTAATCGGTTTCATTCTTGCTTGGAATTTAGAATTTGTTTTTTGCATCAAAGTTCATGTTGGCAACATGATGTTTATATTTATGAAGTAAATATCAAAAAAGATGTTTGACTAAAATAATTGAATCCAGTCTGTAAAGGTATACCAAGTACATATTGTCTATAAAGCTAAATTTTTCCTCTTATTATTTGGGTACGGTTTGTATATATCTGCTGTTACAGTGAGCCGGAGTACTTTGTTGTATGCAAAGAAAAAAACAACCTTAAATACTGTATATATCGACTACGCTATAATATGCCTTCACTAAAACTCTTAACAGATAATACTACCGATCTGTTATGACACTACATGTAAAGCAATATACCTATTTTGTTCACGACATCTTTCTGTTACTTTTTGTGTATATTGTATTTAAACAATGCCAATTTTTCATACATCTTAGGGTATTCATTAACAATGCTATATAAATATAATTCCACACAAATATTGAAAACACAAACTTAAGCGAATCAAATATGATTGTCAATCTCAATCATACTTGAAATTTTATCTGTATCCATTCAATGAAATGGTCACTATTTCGGTTCTTCCGGACTACGATTCACAGAGCCGTAACTTGTCAGTCACTGATTTGTAGTACTCAAAACTACTTTATCAATTGTACATTAAATGTTCTGTGTATATCTGTCAGTATGTATATCTGTTTAGCTATACACCTTTGTATGGTCTGTTAACTTTCTGTCTACGCAATATCCTATATTTCCATTCCCAAACAATAATCAAAATTGCCCGAACAAGCATCAATACTTAATCCGTTATGATAGGTTTGAATGAACATAGATCTAGTATATGTATCTAAATATTATTGTTCGTAAATGCCAACTTCACACAATGCAAGGTTGTTCGAAATGTCAGTATTAGGTTTACTTAATCTTACAAACTGTCCAGCAATTGCTCTATCACATATGAGTTCAACCTTTTCTGCAGCGGCAGCAGGTCCGGCGTAAACAGCGCAAATATCCGTTGGTTTTGAGAAATTACCGATTGTAATTGTTACTTGTCTCAGTCTTAAGTGAGCTTCAGCTGAAAAAATATGCCTCGAATTAGAAATGTAACAAAAGCAAACATACAAAACAATTTATTACTAATTTCAGAATACAGTTGTACTGCTTCCATATACAGAAGAATAATGTTTTCTTCTTTGCTTTAGCGGGCATGTCAGGTTAAAAGTCCACCCCGCCTCTGTTGTATCTTTTACACATTTTCCAAATGATATAATTAATGAAATACAAGTTTGTTTTTAAAAGCTTTAGTATAAAAGGCAATGCAGTTCCATTTTAATTGTTTTCAAAATGGAATTATATCCAATGATACAGACAATTGATAAAACTTGGTCTAAGTTAGCATCATATGATTAAATTCAATACCCTTTATTTAGAAACTGACGCATACGCGTCCTATTCCACATTTTCGTCATACTTTACCTGATACACGGTTCAATATTTTTACTTTCCGAATAACATAACTTTTTTTCAAATCCACTTCCCACCATGCCATTTCTTCCACGCCTGTGATGGTGTGGGAACAAGACCCATTAAAGTAATTAGGGTCCCATATACCATCCGTTGCTTTTGCTGACACTGATAAAACGCTGTAGGTCGAACTCTGAGATGTTTCTTTATTCCAGGCGACATTAAACAGATCTTAAAAAATATCAGAAGTAAAGCTGTTTTGTTTCATAGCTGGTGGATGTACGGATGCATGCTTGGTTAATTGGGTAGCAGTGGGATGTATAGATGTATTTCGGCAAAGAAAAACATATACCATGATTCATAGTCATAATATAGAATAAAACAATAGTTATTAAATATTATAGTATGCACTAGAAAAGCTATAGGATGCTCCCAATACCAAGGATAACACAATAAAGAGCATTTTCATATTTCCATTTGCTTGCATGATATAGAGAGGTAATTATTATAACTTCTTATTATATTGAACGAATTAAAATATCACATGCTAGAATATTACACTACATTACCACAGAGTTTATTTATTTGATATTAATAGTATTGAAAGACTTGACAAAACAAAATAACTAACAGCATTAATAACATAAGAATCAGTCGAAAAACTGTTTCAGCTGCGCTAATTAATATGTGATGAAGACGCATATCATGGAAAACATAAGTAAAAAAGGGACAACATGTAAAAATATATGTATTAAGACGTAGATTTAATAATCAGTAAGTGACTTTTAATGTCTACCTTAAATGCCTGAAATGTGTTAAGTTTATTGATATCCAAATTTTGGAACCAATGAAACTAAAATATTTCAGACCAGAAACTTTGATCTTTTGAAGATAACAACCTCCTTCTTCACTACGTTTTGTACTGTATGTAGGCACATAATCTTGAGATACAAACTATTAATTCACGTAATCTAGGATCAGTTTGTTTCTGACCTTTTAAACATTCTCTGGTTGACTGATAACCAATTGAGGTATTTATAAGTACTTAAAATCAGTCTTCAAAAATATGCATTTTCTAATAACAGATAAAATTAAAGCGGATTCATTTCCGGCTTTTAAATTATACATTAATATACCTTAAAAGAATCAAATGCATAATTTGATGAAATTTGTTTTGTGTATGATAATTTATCTTATATTTCATAACGAAGACCGTTTTCACGTCAGGTCTCTGCAATCTAATCTCATCAAAACTGAGTTTTTACATATTGCAGTTGCATTCGCAATGATCTTATTGCCACTTTGTATCATAAAATCAGCAGAAAACATTAAAACGTTTTACATAGTGCCAGAAAAACTGTTTGTTATTTTAAAAGGGTAAGGACAATTATAACTTACTTTCAATGTAAATGCAGTCAATGTTAGGAATCCATGTTCCATTTTTAGCACAACTGACTGTTTCTTCTGAAATTGAATTGGCTTCACTTTCTGTTCCGTTAGAAATATAATCTCCGTGGCATTTAACATGTGCATATGATCCAGAATAATTTTTGAAGGCTTGGACGTCAGCGTTGTGAAAGTCAAGTAGGTCACTTGAGTGGCATTCTATCAACAGATATTACATATTTTACTTTATTTTTATTGCAAGTTTGATCATGCGAGCATTAGTCTGAAATTCATGACAGTATTTAAATAGTAAAATATGCCAAGTATATTTTACTGAACAAAATTCAAAGTTATCTATGCTGATTATTATTATTAATTATTGACTCCAGTAGTTCTACACATTCCATTGTTTCATCATTGTAGATTGAATCATGTTTGGATGCCGAAAATATAGCTTACGAAAGTATTGTTTGTATTGAGATGTCCATCCATACTAAGCAGTGCTTGCAAGGCACTCGAATCTTGTCCAGGTTTACCTCAGTAGGAATGGGATGATCAAGCTATTTAATGAGCGTTAATGTAGCTTTCGTCGTTCTTCACTACTTTTATATATGACTAAATAATATACAAGATATTAGTAAAGTGATGAAAATAGAAAGATTTAATGTCCCTTCAAATCCTAAACATGAACTTTAATCTAATTGTAAATTTGACTATCATAAATATGTGATAATATTCAAACTTTAGAGAAACGCATTAGTATCTCTGCTATGGCCATTCAGAAATTAAAAAAAACTTATTTATAAATATGCATTTTCTAAAAACAGATAAAATAAAAGCGGATTCATTTCCGGCTTTTAAATTATACATTAATATACCTTAAAAGAATCAAATGCATAATTTGTTGAAATTTATTTTGTGTATGATAATTTATCGTATATTTCATTATCAATTATTATGTTCATAATTATAAAACGATGTAGGGATTTTCCGATTTAATATATGCTAGAATGTTGCTAACGCCTAGTCGACCCCTATCAGAGAACGTTTTATCTTTAGATCTCAAATTTCTTAACTCGGGTTTCATTTTAATATACACGTTTGCCGATATCTATACATTATACAATTTGATACTTGGCCGGTCTGCCTTTGAAATGGGTTATTTCTAGAATTAAGAGTTCTGCACCCGTTCACTATTCTCGATATTTAACAGTAATTCTGCTTTTGTTTTGACATGCCCCCTTTTTAAGCTGAAAAGTAAACAGAGAGACAGTACTAACATCTTAAATTTCAAACTCCCCGAAGCGGATACTTCCCCTTATAATGTACAGTAATCACTGCGATCACAAACCGTTTTTACAAGATTTTGATAAAATTTCAAAATGTACAAATTTGAATTTAAACGTTATTTTTTTATTTGCTTAGTAAGGTAAATTTTGTAAAATATTTAACAGTCAAGAGGTCAGATACAGAAAGGAAAAATCAAAATAGTGATTTTATTAGAATGGTTTACAAGCCGTCACGCGACCTTTTTCTATCATTCCGTGGTATCTTGTGATGGCAGTGATTTGAGAGCTGTGAGGAGTTTGCTTAAGTGTTTTCTTCAGATACGTCTTTCCAGAATTATGGTAACAGTTGCTCTGTTGTACGCAAATACAAACAACCATGTAATAGCAAGATTTACTCAATTTTCCTAGAGTCAAAAGTATGTCTATTAAATGCCTTCATTTTTATTATGTACCCGGTGTGGATGGAACATAGTATCTAGAAAAATGATCAACCATTCCACGTATTTCACCTCTCACTTATTTTAAATGTTGGTGATCGTTACAACGAGTGCCCTATTACAAAAATTATTATTGATTGTTCTATGTCTATTATTGTTCACGTACTCCTCTGTAGCTATATGCGGATTTTATGTACTGAAACACTGATCAACCAGACTTAAACACAAAAGTCTTTGGGGAGGCTGCGTTTTTGGTACGTGGCTTTCCCTGTTTGATATTATTTTTGTTTTTTTGTTTTCATCTTAAAGGGAAAGACAAGCAAGAAAATAAGTTGAATCTAAATTGAAGAGCTTGAAAAGAGTAACACTCTGTTAAAAGATTTTCTAAAATCGAAGTATATCAAATGTGAAGAGATTAAAGATTAAACATTTCAGAAATGGAAATTGTAGAGGCGGCCATTTTGAATTTGTGATGTCACAGTGCTGTAACAATATTCATGCTTAAAAACAGCAGCTTCAGAAATATATATTAAAACATGGTAACCTCCATGACACGTAATTAATGTTACTAATTTCAGCTGAAAACCCACCATGAGACAAAAGTATATAGGTTTGAAAAAGGGGCGTGTCTAATAGTGTGTCAGATTTCCATATATTTGCATATTTACTAATTTAAATCTTAGATTCCTCATAAGCCTTTTATTTTTTATTTATTTTTTATCTAATTCAAATATTCTTTCAACAGCGTGTTTGTGTTAAAGCTGCTCGCTCACAGTTGCCGGTGTAAGAAATAAAAATTTCAACAATGATGTACATATACATATAATATAAAACTAATTGCTAGAATCAACAATTTAAGTAGAAATCTAGATAGGAATTTGCAAAAACCCATTGAAAATGTTGGTTCTACGGCACCGCTACACAATATGTTTATATTGGAATTTTAAAAACGTTTGTAACGCTTTATAATTTGGAAGCGTATAATTTCAAATTTACAGATAAAATTAACAGAAATTTGTACTGAAACCTTTTTATTCGACTATTAACTAAAAAAATATGTTATTTTCAGAGAGTTTGATGAACTTTATTTTTTCACAAAAATCTGAGAGCGAGCAGCTTTAAAAAGCTCTTTAATTTCCTGCTCAGTTAAATTTTAACTTGCGTTCCCCTTTAAGCGAATTCATGATTAATCGTATCAAATTGTAAAAAAGAAAACAGAACTGATGTGACTTAGACACTTTTTGTTGTTCTTTGATATTATTTCTTATACATGTACTCGTGCAAAACGATATATCTGTAGTCTGATGCAAAGCTACAACCATATTGTGTCGATATTATATAGTCCAGCAACAGAAATGCATTTGAATTGATATTAGGTTTACATTGAATGTCCAGTGCAAGTCCGAAAGGCGCTTGAGTAGATTTCGGAATATATGGTGCTTTGATAGAAATGTTTTCCATTTGGTTTTCAGTGTATGAGGTAAAGGTTTCACCAGGTTTGAATAATGTGTAATACTATATTATCTAAATCCTAAAATGTCTTCAAGTTCTTTTGTATTCTAGAGAATACAAATATACAACAAAATACAGAGGTCTAAGGAAGGACAAGAAACATTTGATCCTATCTAAGGTTTGTCAATAAATGTTTCATGCAGAGTTTGACATCATATTCGAGCTCGCAAACTGCATCTTGGATGTATTCCTGATTGGGCAATATAGTGAGATAATTGTTTGCGGGTATGTTGATACTTGAATGCATTAACGTTAATTTGTAATTCATCTTTAAACTTTTATGTCTAATGTACCGGTAAATCAAATATGCACTCAAGTTGATTTTAATGCTTTTTGAAATCCCAAAGCACAGTCAAAAATGCATTTGTATTCCATAATTTATATTCGAAAATGTCTAAAGCAACAATAAAAGTACTTTCGAAGTGACATTGAATGCATTTTCAAATTCCAATGCAGAGCACGAAATGCAGCAATGTAAATTTAATATACTTCCGAATACCTTATGTTGAGAAGGAAGTGTTTGTTAGAATTGACGACTTTACTTGTGCCGCAGTGGTGAAAAAACTGTTGGATTCCCTCGGAACGTATTTAGAAATGTCTCACGTATTTAGAAATATCTTTTTGATTAGTATTAAAAGTATTTCGCCTCTTTACCTACCTTCTCGTCTCTTTACTTTTTTGTGCAAGACACATATGAGCTTACAAAAGCAAACTGTATAGTGTATACGATATTCAATGACACAGTCGGAAGAGGTGCATGCTGAATTTGCATGTTAGAATAACGCCAAAAAAAATTAGTTTTTTTTTATCCTACCTTTCCAACACTCTGGAACATTATCCCAAGATCCGTTTTCCAAACACTTTAATGTCGTAGAACCGTGAATACTAAACCCACTGTTACATTCAATAACCTGTGTATCGCCGACAGCAAACATGTTTCCTGCAGGTCCTCCATAAGGTACTTCCGGATAACCACATTCCAAATTCTCTAGAACGAAAAATAATAAGGTAAAGTAAGATAAGAAAATGCGTCGCATTTTTAAGAAATAATAGGGATATAAAGACAGTACATTTTTGTATTTCCTACTGTTGTATGACTAACTGTTATCAGCGCTTTTCCTTTATTACGACTCGTTAGACTTTCTTGAAACTTCTTTTCTGGCTCTATGTATAAAAGAAGGTATTGTTGTTATTAGTATCGTATTATTAGAAGATGATTTTGCTACGTCTTGATAAAATTCGCAACATCTACCATACAATATCTCTGCACTTATATCGGATAGAGAAATTTGTTTTAAACCTGCTGATTGCTTCATGTTTGCCATTTCCCACAGTATCTATCAGCTACACACATACGTAAAATAAACATGAAACCCAAATACACATCTGACAGTATAATGCTACTGAAAATTTGTCTCACAGTACATCAACAATTACATTTATATATAATATTTTTACTG
>JAUMHA010405369.1:0-11011 GCA_032359765.1 Saxidomus gigantea | reverse complement strand
CACCAACTTCAAATACTAATGCGGCATAATCATTAATTAACACATTTAAATGCACAGCAACCAAAAATTGCTTTTATAAAACTGTCACCAAAAATACACTATGTGCAGTAATATGCGCATAATGTCACTTTAAGTGTTTTATATAGTAACTAAAAATTCAGCTCCATTTGCTTTTAATTGCAGTATGTGATCTTTTTCAGGTGGTTGGTACATGTACCCTTTAATCTTTAATAAAAACTATATCAAACAATGTCCGCGTTTTTTAAGGTAAAAAATAGTAGACAATCAAAGGAAAACAAGGTCAGAATATTTTCTCTATTAGATTATGAAGACATACGCATGGAACACAAACTAATTCAAGTTAAGAAATCCAGGATAACTTATACTTTGATATTTGAAACTGAAAATAAATATTGTCAGGTGATATTTTTAAGTTTCATATATTTGTACGATTGTAAGTTACTTGTTTCACGGTTGAAAAATTGTTTTTGAAATATGACAATGAGCGCAAATGTTCAGTGAATCCCAATAATTGATCTTAAAACGAAAATTAGCCTCCAAAATTATACCATCTGGACAAAACATTTTTCATGCCTTTCTACATTTCTGACGAAATAAATATGGACATGGTAAAACATATTCTGGCCACGCGTAGACCTTTAGTATTGTATTATTTTTATAGCGTACCTAATGTTGCAGTTTGTGTGGTCCGACAAAGATTTAAGATAACATATTTACACGCTGTATGTCTCTTCTCGTTAATAGTCAAAAGAGATAAGTTTCCATGAATGGGCAGTTGCAAATTCTTATGATTTCATATCACCCAAATGTGAATTGAAATCGACAGCTTTAAGTAGATAACAGGTAAACTAATATGATTTTAAATAAGCTCGTCGTTTATGCATGTAATGAATTTTGGTAAGGGATTCACAAAAAGTTAATTAAGCGTCCAAGGAGATCTATTTCTCATTATCAAATCTTAACTGATCCACGTATTTGTTAACGCATGTAGTAAACCATTACTCGATACGGAAGCCCAATAGTGCCACTTTGTTTTTATTAATTTTTTCAACATGACCAACCTGAAAATTCAAGACGGTAAGTTGAAAAATCATGATACCATGTTGAAAATTCAAGATACTAAGTTGAAAATTTAAGATAGTAAGTTGAAAATTCAAGATACTAAGTTAAGTTGAATTTTCAGCTAATTGTCTTGTATTTTCAAGTATCTTGAATTTTCAACTTCCTATCTTGCATTTTCAACATAGTATCTTATATTTTCAACATAAATTCTTTAAGTTTCAACTTAGTATTTTTAATTTTAGTATCTTGAATTTTCAACATAATATCTTTAATTTTCAACACAGTATCCTGAATTTCCAACATAGTATATAGAATTTTCAACTTGATTTTGTTGAAAAAATCAGTTTAAAAAAGCAAAGTGGCACTATTGGGCTTCGTAACTCCAGTATGCACACTTAGTCAAACGATCATTTATAAAGGTTTTAAGGTTACTCCCCCATTATTGTGTAATCGAGTAACAGTACTTTTAGTTTTGCTAAGTAACTGACCATCATAATTTCAAGTCATTTAAAACTGATTTTTACTCCTACCAACTGAAGGTTTTACAAAAATATATGAATCTGTACATTTCACCGCCTCCGTGGTCGAGTGGCCGACTCGTGATCCCTGTAACCTCTCATAGAGGGCCATACGTTCGCGCCCTGTTACCGACCATGTCTCATTATGTGAAAACGTCGGCAGTCTCTTAGGGAGGATCGGAGTCTAGTACTGTTTCTACCAAAGAACAGTGGTGACAGTAAACTGTCAGAGTGAACAAGGTTGGAACGGGCGTTAAACAACAACAACGAAGAATCTGTAAAATAATCTGTTTTCTAAATCAATTGAAAATATTTCGGTTTGAGTATTCGTGTCAGAAATTGATAACCAACCTATTCTTTTAAAGTTAAACTTCATTCGTATATGCTGCACTAACATAAAAATCTGAAAAAGTTAATTCTTACATATCTTCATATAAGTCATTGTGTTTAAGTATCGTACTTGACCAAAATTCAGCGCTAACAACTACAAAATTTTAAGAAGCAAACAAATTTAATATAGACTGGTATATCTTTATTTTCATTCTTAAATTGGAATTATGCACATTTTTTTTTCAAGTAAAAATCCAGCTGAAATATGTGTGTGTAAAAAGGGTAGAGGAAATAATAGTTTTTAACCCAATACACCAAACCCTTCCTGTCCTTTTCTGATTTTGACTGGGAGAGTCAATTTAAGAAAAAACAACTGCATTCAGGAGTTGCTTCCCTTCCACTACACTGCCAAATTGTCTACAAACAACAACAAAAACACAAGGGAGATCACTGTGAAGAAAGGAACTATTATTTTATTAGTCCATTTTTTTATTTCTAAAGCACCAACTCCAAATACTAATGCGGCATTATCATTAGTTTTAGTTTAACACATTTACATGCACAGCAACTGAAAATTGCTTTTATAAAACTATCACCAAAAATACACTATGTGCAGTAAAATGCACATAATGGCAAGTAGGATACAATATTCTAAAGTTAGTATTAGAAACATTTAATACTTTGACGATTGATAAATTGTCCGTGTACTCATAGACACAATAATAGGGAAATGTTTGTCATTAGCATTAAGATAATGTATTTAAATGATATGCTTGTTTGTCAAAGTACACGTTTTAAAAAAACGAAGAGTCTATACATTAAAGAAAAACTTATCATAACACTAACAGAATACGCGAATTACATATTCATGAACTTTTCAATTTTTCTTATAATCTTTGACGAACATCATTTTCAACAAAGTCATATCTTTTTTGCTAGATCATAGTTTTTTTAATCAATGGTTTATCAATTAAAATAGAAATAGTAACTTGACAATACTAATAAAAATGTTTCTTAAACTCTTCGTTTTCATCAATGAATGCGAACGCTGCATGCTTATTTATCTGTAAAAGTCTAACGTTCATATTCTTATGATTTTGTATATAAAAGATTGCTTTTAGATATTTGTCTTTTCAAAAGAGTGTTTAATTTGTTAACTAGCCTATTCATTTACATGTACACTTACTTCAAGGTTTCTGTAATAGTATATGTAAAAGAATACAGCAATTCAACTTTGTTTGAAAATATTCATTTTAAGTCTAACTGTTCAAGAAACTTTGTCCTCTTGGGACTAGAACCAGATCTCTTCACAATATCATAATAGGATTTCAAGTAACGCAAATAATTTCATTCAACAACGGCATTGTCAATTATATCTGCAGCAGTTTCAACTAGTGTTTCAACCACACTTCCAATTGTATCTGCAACATTTCCCAAAACTTCGTTAGCTGTATCAACAGGTGCCTCAACAACATTACTAGCAACATCCACAGCATTCCCTATAACTTCATTCGCCGTATCAACGGGTGCCTCAACCGCATTACTGGCAACATCCACAGCATTCCCTATTACTTCATTAGCTGTATCAACGGGTGCCTCAACGACATTAGTAGCAACATCCACAGCATTCCCTATTACTTCATTAGCCATGTCAAAAGATGGATCAATTATTTTATCAACGGAATCAATGGCATTTCCAACAACCTCATTTGCCATATCATTGGATGTATCAACAATAGTTTCTGCCGCATTTCCAATTACTTCATTTGTCACTTCAATTGGGGCTTCAACAATATCAAACACAGTATTTAAAGTGTCATCAACCACTGTCTCAACGATGTCTTTCGGTACTTCGTTAATATCCCCAATATTATCTACAACGTTTCCAACAACCTCACTTGTCATATCAACAGGTATATCAATTATGTTTTCAGCAGCATTTTCGATAATATCATTGCTCATTTCGACCGGAGCTTCAATAATATCACCTGTAGTATCTACAGTTTCATCGATCGCTGTTTCGATAACATCTCCTATATTATTTGCAACGTTTTCTACCATATCACCAACCTTATCATCAACATTTTCAGTTAAATCTCCAAAATTAATTTCAGTGTTTTCGATCACATCATCAACTTTATCTACAACATTTTCGGTTAAATCTCCTAAATCATATGCGGTGTTGTCGACCACATCATCGATTTTGTCAACAATATTTTCTGTTAAATCTCCTAAATCATCTGAAGAGTGTTCGACAACATCATCTATCTTATCAACAATATTTTCGGTTAAATCTCCGATATTATCTGCAGCTTTTTCGATCACATCATCAACTTTATCTACAACATTTTCTGTTAAATCTCCTAAATCATCTGCGGTGTTGTCGTCCACATCATCGATTTTATCAACAATATTTTCTGTTAAATCTCCTAAATCAATTGAAGAGTTTTCGACAACATCATCTATCTTATCAACAATATTTTCGGTTAAATCTCCGACATTATCTGCAGTGTTTTCGATCACATCATCAACTTTATCTACAACATTTTCTGTTAAATCTCCTAAATCATCTGCGGTATTGTCGACCACATCATCGATTTTATCAACAATATTTTCTGTTAAATCTCCTAAATCATCTGAAGAGTTTTCGACAACATCATCTATCTTATCAACAATATTTTCGGTTAAATCTCCGACATTATCTGCAGTTTTTTCGATCACATCATCAACTTTATCCACAACATTTTCTGTTAAATCTTCTAAATCATCTGCAGTATCTTCGACCACATCATCGAACCTATCAGCGACATTTTCTGTTAAATCCCCTAAATCATCTGCACCGCTTTCGACTAAATCATCAATCTTATCATCAACATTTTCAGTTAAATCTCTTATATCAGCTGCAGAACTTTCGAGCACATCATCGAACTTATCAGCAACATTTTCTGTTAAATCTTCTAAATCATCTGCTGTATTATCGATAACATCATCAATCTTATCAATAATATTTTCAGTTAAATCACTGGCTACATCAACTGTTTTGTCAAAAACATCTGATGTTGAATCTCCAAAAGCTTCCGTAATATCATCCATCGTATCAATTGCATCCTCTGCGGCATCAATAGAACTGTCCAATATACCCTCGACGTTACTGCTTGCTATACCTGCTAAATCACTTGTTTCGTCTATTACCTCATCCAGTAAATCATTTGGATCTTCCACAATATCGCTTGATAAATCGTGTATTTCCTCGATAGTTTCTTCTATTTTATCTGACAATTCATCAAATGTGTCATCCTTTTCATTTTCAATTACTGGTTCAACTGTTAGCTCAATGGTATCACTGAAATCTTTATCACCATCTAGTATCTCATCTAAATCTACTTTTTCCGAAGTTGTGTCTAAAAGACCGGGACCATCATCAGGAACTTCAAGCGTATCACCATCTAAGTCATCTGTAATTTCTGACAAGTTATCGGCTATTCCGTCCGTTTTATCTTCAAAGCTTTCATCTATTTCATCAAAAACGTCTGCTATATTTTCTGAAACGTCATCTGCCAAAGACTCTGTGTCATCTATAATATTTTCTGCTGAATCCGAAATTCCACTTGTCACTGAATCTTCAAAAATGTTGTCACTTAAGTCATCAACTTCGCTTTTCAGTGCATTGTCTTCTGACATATCATCTGTTATTTCGCCCAGACTATCAGTCATTTCGTTAAATTCATCTTTGTCTGTTCTAAAAGACTCATCAGTTTCTGATTCTCCAAAATCATCATCAAAAACTTTTTCTGCAATATCTTCTAATGTTTCGTGACTTCCAAAAATACCATTGATGTCAGACAAATTATCTAAAAGTTCGGCTGAATTTTCATTAAACTTATCATATATGTCGTCTGAAATATCTGATAGTTTGTCACCGATATCTAAAGACTCAAAATCATCTCCTATATCCTCCATTTGATCAGAAATATCCATGTCCTGATTTCCAAAGCTATCGATAAAATCTTCCATTTTATCAGCTAGATTTTCAGTAATATCTGGCATATCTTTATCGATGTCAGATATTTCCCCTGGGTCAATTTCTGCTAGGTCGTCTAAGAAGTCTGCTATATTATCATTTTCTCCTTCTGTTATATCGTCAATGTTGTCGATTATGTCATCAGCGACATCAGACATTCCATCGTTTCCGTCATCAATGATATCTTCAGTTACATCTTCAAGGTTTTCTGCTTTGTCACTTATATCATCAATGGAATCTTTGATATCATCTTCTAAATCATCAATATCATCAGACGAATCATCGAAGGCATCAGACATTTCTTCCAAAACGTCAGACTCTGAAACAGAATCACTGTCAGAAACGTCTTCTATTATATCCTCAAGTTCGTCAAGTTCATGTTCATCGTCCAGCATTCCAAACACTTTGCTTGTAATGTCAATACCATTTTTAGTACCCGCATGTTCCTGTTCTACGGTGCTACTTAAGTCATCATCGTCATCATCATCATCATCATCATCATCATCATCATCATCATCATCGTCATCATCATCGTCATCATCATCGTCGTCGTTTAATTTATCAATTATGTCTTCAATTCCGTTAGCTTCATCTTCAAGGACCTCATCGGTAATGTCTTCAATTTTGTCTGTAATATCCTCTAATAAATCCGACGTATCTCCTACAAGGTTTTCTTTAGAATCACCAGGTGTATTTACTAAATAGTTGAAAGTATCACCAATAAAATCCTTCGACTCGCCAATATACTTTTTGATAAAGTCAGGAATGAAATCATTTACTTCTTGTGGCATCACGAAGTGGCGTTGGCTGTCAAGTGGAATTACATCTTCAGGAGCCGTGAAAAAGAAGTTATTTATAAACGGAAAACTAAAAAGACTACGTTGTAAATTTCTGAACGGCGAACCGAACGAAAAATTTGGAGTTGGTTGAGTTGTATCGAATTCCTTTCCTCTATCAATAGTCTGAATACCCGGTGAACCAGTAGACGTAATTGGCGATAATAGACCATTATTTTCTTGTCGTAGACGAGACACATCAGGACCATTTGCTAAAGTTGGCCCGTAAGGATTAAGTCTATTTGATCCTCTGTTGGGTGTTAATGTTGATGTAGAGGTATTATGTGACCGTGGTGCTAACGGTTTTATTTCCGGTGGTGGGGGTGGTGCCACAGTCTCCTGAAGTCTGTCTCTAACTACGACACAGCAGCCGACAGGCCCATCGTCGAAAATCTTTCGGAGCTGAAAACGAAACAATAAATGAAAAAAATTAACCTTTTTGTTGGAAACGCGTTATATATACAGTTTTTTAATGTTCCTGTAGCCTGGTACCCTAATACCGAGCAGAAAAATTTAAAACTGAATACAGTTTTTTATGTAAATTGATTGAGCTTTCAAAATAATATACTGCACCCAAAAATTGCTGCTTACAGTTAGCTGATTTAAAAATAGAATTTACTTACAGTAGGCACTTTCAGGAACTACAACAAATAACACGAATATGTGGAAAAAAATACAGATATGTTTGCTTAAAACTGATACAGAAGTCCTGCAAGCAAAAACTTTTATTAAAAACACTAGTGTATGTTAGACCGTGCACTGATGGTGTCATCCTGATGAAGCTTGCTGCATCGTTATAAAAAAGCGACTTTAGATAACAAAATTCTCTTAATCAAGCTGCTAGCCAAATGGCTTTCATATGACAGAAAGTGTAAAGTCCTTCTCAGGAATTATGGTCATGTAAATGGTATATCTGTAAGTAATTGAAACACTGTTGAAACTGGGCGTTAACACCAAAAAATACCAGGTTAGTTGGACACTTGGCTCTCGATGAATTATTCGCAGTTGCATACAGAGGGCAAAAATTCGCTTGTTTATTGATATCAAACATTACAAAATAAAAATGATTTCTATATACTGAAGTCGTCATGTGATTCTGTGCAGTTTTTCAGATTGTACATGTATATTAGTAACACGTAACTAGTCTATTTTATGTTAAAACATCGGCAACGCCAACATCCCCTATCCCCAAATGCACAAGATTATTAACTTTCAATTGGTTGATATAGCAGATGCGCTGTCTATGTAGTTATCAATAAAAACTGGCTTTTAGTGTTCCTTCTTCTTGGTATGATTTAGTAATTTATAATTTGTTTGTATTTTTTTTCAGCAGAAGAAACAAATAGCATGCAGTGAAGTATCTCTATGTGTGTCATGCAAAAGTAGAAAAGGATCGGATACTGTCGTGTATGCTCGTAACATTTACGTATGCTGTCGTGAAAAGAACAGTTAAGTTTTGAAAACATGACTAGTCTACATTCTGATCGATTATCGATGAAAATGTTATGTTTCATATCTTATTTTTTATTCGTCTGCCTTTTTCCGCTTTGAGACCAGTGAAGGTCGTGTAAGCTAGGTAGACTACCGGCGGATGTGAACAATCAAGGGTCACTTGAAATACATACACTTCAGTTTCCGAAATTCCTCGTTCGTGCAAAACCTCTGACGAGGAATGATAAGGCAGAAATAAAAAATTGGCATATTAGTAAAGAAATGTTGTTTCTACTCGCTATGCTGCCATGCTAATATGGCTTATGTGTTTAACATTACTCAGTGTAAAAATATTATAGTGTGGTGCACCACAAGACATGCAATTACCCGGCGACTTGGAGCTGAATAAACAGGTCTTATCTTCAAAGAAAATATGATATACATAAAACTATCTCTTAACTATCTTACCGATACATGTACATAGTTCAATGGCAGATTATTATATTAAAGCTACAAATCACTTTATACCATGTTAAAATATGAAGCGATGGGTTACAAATACATACCTAAGATTCCATTGTCTTTACTTTTTTAATAATTCATTTTCATTCATAAATTTCCTTATTGACCGAAGTCAAATAAATGAAATACCGAAAGGATTTCACACGTAGCAATGATATATCGTACAATATACCATGGCGTTTTATAAAGTGAATTGCAGTCGTGTTATTATTTACAATAATATAACATGTTACATTTTGACTAATATATGGTGCGGACATTATAGGATATTTAAGACAGGTATGCTATTACACATTTTTTCAATGCATTTTTTTTCAAATCTTCAGTGTTTCTAATGTTAAATCAGGCACTGTGATATTTCAATTGTTTTAGCCGAGACTTCGGATTTATAAAGATTCTAATATTGCAAGCTGCAGTATTTGCAAAAATATTGGTGCCTTGACACAGAGATTTCCGATTCTAAAATGAAATAGCACACCTGTTGAAAGATATACTCAATATGTAAAGTGCATAATATTATATATATTTCCATAAATCATTCAGGTGAATATAAAAGTAGGGGAATACAATCGTTTGTACCAAAAGACAAAGTTACAGTTAAAGGGGCAACAAGGTTATACGTACAACAATAGCGCGTCCAAATATAGAATAATCTCCTATTAGAGTAGATGGCGCATCTGTTGTTTCAATGTTAACTCTGCCAAACATGTCGCCAATAAAATCTCCCAGGTGACCATTATACCTGTAATTTATATGTTACTTTTTCTAAACATAAATAAGAGTAGAAGTAAAATACATGCTAGATGGAAAATTGAATAAGCTTATCTTGTCTTATCTTTTTCGATGGTTTATCGAAATATAACCGTTACGGTGGATTATATCCCGATAAACTCACTACCCTATTAGTGAAAATTATCAAAATTGTTACCCTTATCAAAGTCAAAAAGTATACCTAGTGTAATGAATGCCGGAAACCATACGACGATGACATCGTTGAAATGACAATCGTTGATAAAGTTTTAGATATAAAACAAACAAACTTGTTGGTAATTATGTAATATCACGATAATTTCACTCGTGATCCCCATAAGTAGTTATTTTTTACTCGTAGCTGCGTGAAAATATCACTTTTGGTGCCCTCTCGGTGAAATTGTAACGTGATATTAGGCCGAAACCAACCACTGTCGTCTATAATTTTCTTCGATATTTAATCTTAAAATAATTTGTAGCATCATTAACAGTTTAGAATAATAGTTTCTGTCATCAGCACGAGGTTCAGATCGAAATATCCGTCACCGAGGGTGACTGTTTTGGCGGGAACGAGGCTCTGCCGAGTTCCCGTAAAACAGTTACCCGAGCTGACGGATATTTCCATCTGAGCCAAGTGTCTCATGATGGAAACTTTTTGACGTCACAATGTTTATAACGTTACGTCATAAGTTATTCACGAAAGTCGTCTGGCATAGGAGGGGTGCCAGACCGGTTTTTCCGGCATGGGCAAAAACACCGGAAATGCCGATCCGATATGCAAGAATTCTAAAATCTGTGACATAAGCAATGACCAAATTTGTATTATAACTGTAATAATACATGTATATGAAGCGTTTCATAGTTTTCGACAATTGAAACGCTATGTGCCATATTGTCCAAATTAATTTAGAGTTTAGTAAATATTTTATGTATGAAGATCATTTCGACTAAAGAAAACTGTACATTATAAACATAGATACATTTCACAAAATGCCTACAAGCGCAATTTTTAAGTCATACAACCTTAGCTGAACACCACCAGAGGTTAAGAATGTTTGTGTCTGTTTGGGAATAGTGTATGTTAATAGAGCTTAAAGTACAGCCCCGAAAGAGTCGAGTCTCCAAAATGAATGTCAAGGGGGGAAATGTAGCATGATTTGATGAGCAAGCCTGTTGCTGTGTTTGTATGGATCGCTTTACTGGAGTTCAGGTTCCAAACAAGATGAAGGTGTGCATATTACAATCACTTTCTTCAGGTGATGACTCTAACGACTGATGCAAGTCACGAAACAAGTTAGAACACGTATCTGATTATGTTACTATAAAAGATTTCATCCAAGTTACAATGAGTTTGTCGTAAAGGTCTTACTAGCTTTTGGATAAGATACGCTCTGCAACGTTAACGACGATTTTAAATGTGTCTATATTCTCTTTGAGGACTATGGCCAGAGTACCAGTGTAGTGTACACGTTCTAGAACTTCGCAGAAGAGACTGTGATCTCTTTCGGTTGAATGTTAAC
>JAUMHA010405358.1:0-11011 GCA_032359765.1 Saxidomus gigantea | reverse complement strand
GTTAAATTTCTTGTAGTGTTTGAAATGTGGTATGCTAACTTAGGCCTAGGGGACTTTCAGTCCCCAGGCCAAAAACCGGAAAATTAAAAATGTTAGCAAGGTGCTGCTCTTAATGTCCACAATCTTTTTTTCGTCGTCTGAATAAAGTCCTTTTAATATTGTTTAGTTTTGTACAGGACAAAAACAAAGCAAATGTAAATTCGAAACTTAATTGAATAATTAAAAGTTAAGCAAACGTTTCAAAGTTTATTGAAAAAGTCATGTCCCTTTAAGGGCATAAGACATTAACAAAAGCAAATGTAATTAAACAAATTCAACTGAAGTATAGAACAAAAATTTCACATGTGGGTGGGGAATGAGGTGACCTGTTACATAAATTCTCTTAATAAGAATATTTTGCAAAATAATGCTAATTTTAACAATGATTTTTTTATCTTAACAGTTCATCAATTGTGAGAACTTCCAGCAAAACAAAAGTTATGATTCTTGCATTCTGCTATCATGATACCTGTTTTTGTCTTATTCACTATTTGAATTTCAAACCGGTTACATATTATCGAGTTATGGTACTAGAGTGTAGTTTATAGTAGTCACTTATGTCCGTTATTTGTGGAACCTTTTGTGGTTTTCTTGCTATGGCCGAGCGGCCCAATGCGGTCTTACCTTGTATTGAATAGTGATCAAGACGCACGGTGTCAATCAAGGCTTTACGTATGTAACAGATTTATGGTCTTCATATTCCTGTCTCTAATCATAATATAAGTTTTAAGTAAACTTAGTATTCAAATTGTGCTTACAGAAAACATGAAGAAAAAAACATTGTTATACATTTGTGTCTTGCTTTGTAAATATAAATATTGCCCTAATACCAGTCACAGTCTACGTAATGTGTATATTTTTCTTTGGGTTGAACAGTGTTTTACTTATTTAATGGTGGAAAGTTTATCTTACCAACGTCCACAGATAGTACAAGTACCAGATTCGTATCCTCATTTATAAACTGCCAACTTTCTCATATAAAGAACCAAGTCGGTATCGCGGCCTTGACCCATGACCGCTTTACCGGTTAGAAATTAGCGACACCTTAACCATGCGCTAATGGAGACCTGTAAAAATTCCTATACAATTTATCATCCGAAACAGAGGGAGAGTGTATGCAACTTTCGTCGCCAAAACTGGCATTTAATCGACTCTAAATTATTACTGACTAGTTCTTATTAATCTTGAAAGCATAACACAATGCTATAAACCCAATACACAACTGTAATTTCAAAGTAATTTATACACTTTCATATTTTTTGCAGAACCGTTCCGTTAATATTTCAAAGAGTGCATGGCAAGTTCGCATCGATCAAACATAAACTGTACCGGATATTGGCTGTACACGTATATATCCGAACGCCGCTTTACTTAATGACATTACTTCAGGCTTATCCATTGATCAATTTTTCTAAATGATGCAGAAAACTATTTTTGTTTGCTCAGGCAATATTTCTAATAGTATTTCGCATGTTTTAAGGACATACAAATATTTGGGATAGGAGAGTGGTATTTATTTTACACGTTATATCATGTGTATTTATTCAGATGGTAGTATTTTGCTAAACAATTTAAAATGTTTCGTGCCAACTGAATAAACGTTTGTAGATCAATTAACTGTTTTGTTTGGTGTAAGTGGTGGGTTAAATTGTGCAGAAATGTAAGCCAATAAGCTAATTGTGAATATTCAGCAAGTTAGAGTGTAAATGAAGATTGATGCAATAGTATTTGTTGTTATGAGCCAAGTTCGCATACGGTCGGTAAAAACGATTCTTCAATACTAATTAGTAGCCTCTAATTTTTCGACAGTGTCTGTTTACGAAATAGGTCAATAAATTACTCTAAAATGCTTAAATTTCGTTCTCATTAACTAGGTATTACTAAACAGTTCTCTTTCTATCTCTATGGCTAGCTAAAAGTTTTTAACATTAGAAAATAAACAAAACCATGTGTAAGTTACAATATAGACAGCATTTAAAAGATAAATCACAGCTTTATGCCTTATCATTTCAATATATTCGGCTTTCCGTGTCGCCAAAATGTACGGCTCCAAGTACTGACCTCATACCAAATTATCCATTGTATAGCCCATTCTATGACACCGAATGAATATATCACGAGTCCTTTTGTAGCTCTAAAGATTAATTAACTCTTACAAACAAGTGATCATTTTTTCAGCATTAGAGGAAATTTGCTGGTAAGTTCAAATTAAAATGGGTACCTACATCTGCATTCTTTATTCGCTTGTGAAATAAAATCAACAACAGGAATAGCCAATAAACCACAGAGGGAAGTAAGTGACAACGCTTGTCGCCTTTTTGGCTATACATTTATATTATCACTTCACGGGGGGTAGGCTTGACGTGAAAAAAATGATGGTTGCATTGATAAATGCAGAAAAGATTAGGTGTTATCGCATGAAAACGATTCTCCTACGCGTGGAAATATAAGAAATGCAGTTGATAGTCTGCAAGTTAATTTCGAAGTCTGGTCTCACGCGACTTAAGTCTTGGAAACGAACAGCAGTCTTCGTACTCTTGTGGATGTCAAGATTCTTTATGAACTAAGAAAAAGTAGAAATTTTGGTACAGTTTTGCGGTTGGATTATCATTAATCCTGGTGTGTGAAAGCTATTAGTTTGAAACTTATAAAATGTAGCATCTAACTACTCTCATTGCTCAATACTGGCACATGACATCTGTCTTTTCTGCTCCTACATGCACCGTATTCATCAGGAATTAATCTCTCGATCATCATAATTGATGTTCGGAGTTTGATCGAGTAGGTGAAGCAAACCCGATACTTCCAGTTTTGTAGGTCGCAGTTCTGCCGACGTACTTATTCTGTTCTGATATGTGATTATAGCTACTTATGAGGCTGTCTCAATATTGAAAACTTAGCGTTCCTCCTTTCACAGAACATATGGAGACATACACATTAAACTTTCATAAATAAGTAAATACCTATAAATGTAAATATCATTCTGAAAGATAAATATAGCTATTTTAATTGATGGCAGATGTAATTTTTTTCAAAATTGCTTTTTAGATATTGTCTGTTACAGTTGTCACATAAAACAACGTTACATTACATATATACGTTCCAATAAGTTTTAAGTGAAAATAATCTAGGGGGTAACTGGTGAGGTTTGGGATTTTTGCACTTCCGGAAATATATATTTGTTATACATGCATTTAAAAAAATATTATTTAACGTAAAATATATATTATGCAGTAATAAACTTAGGCACAATCAGAATATTTTAGTGCAAAAATATTGAACATATTTGAGAATTTTATTTACCTCACATATTATAAGTTTTGACTCAATTTACAAAATTCGCCAAATACCAAAATGGTGGTAGGTGTACAAAGATTTTCATTTCTCGGCAAGTGTTTGAGATATTTACTTAATACAAACTTTTATTACAAGGAAAATTGCCCGGATATAAAGACACCGTAATTAGAAGTTCCTGTTAAAGTGCTTTATTACAGAACTGTGCCGCCATATCTCCAAGCTCTTCAAAATTTAAAAACAAAATTGTGTCAGTTTTTATTGAATTTCTTTCTTATATGCATATCAGCCCTATTTTTTATTTTGCGTTCAAAAACAAAGGTCTTAATCACACTGAAGGCAACATATTTCTAAAACCTTGTAATTCCTTTATCATTGAAAAATCATTTACCAAACATTGAAAATATATGTATTTTAGTTAGTAGATGAGGTAGTGATAAGGAGCGTAATATTTATTCAGATAAATATGAAATACCTTTTTCCCTAATTTTTCATCATAAAGTATGACATATTACATTAGAAAATATGGAAAATTGATACATTTGTACCTATTCTGAAAAATACACCACCTACATAAAAGTTTACGATACCCGAACTATAGCTAATTCTGCATTTAACACCTTGCTTTGATGGTGTATAAATAAAGATTAATATTGCTAAAAAGTTAATAATTACTTTTCCAGAAATTAAGTAGCAATATGTTAGTTTAATAAAAAACAGGGTCATTAGATTTTCGTGTTATTTTGATTTTCAGCAGTGACATATAATATATGATATATAAATCTTTCTTCCAGACAAATCAACAAAGAAGATCCAACAGGTCTCACATCATTGTATTCTTACTCAAATAGTTTCATGTAGGTAAAAAAAGATAGTTGAACATGTTATGATTGCAAGTAAAGTTAACGCGAAAGAAAGTTTTACAAATTCTATGCATGTGCTAGAAACACATCATATGTCTAAACGCATCAATTACATGATATCGTATTATGTGCAGAGTGTAACATTCATGTATGAGGCAAAATGCAGAACTACACATGGTAAATTTACTATGAGTAAGAACCCTTTATTGGTTGCATAAACTGGTGCATATATTAACTAATAGAGGATCCAGTAGCACTAATAACATAAATTTTCTAATTGCAAGGTAAACAGGCTGTACATATTGACGAGCCACAAAATCAGTTGCTTTTTAGATGGGTAAGTTTCATTTCATTGTGTATCAAACTCTCAGTCAACTGAAGTCCAATAAACCTCAGTGTTTAGTAAGTATCTGTGTTAGAAATGGATGTCACTGCACATACTTGTTGCCAGATGTCACTTGCATGCTCGCAAAAAAATCCGTTTCTTTTACCCATAGGTCGATGTTTATGAGGAAATGTAAGTGATGCAGATTGAAAGAAGCATGTTCTTAAAGGCATTATGTAACATGTTGCACTTAACAAAATTGATTTTACCAGATATTACTCACATGACATGGATAGCTGCAATACACGCACAATAAAAGTCCCCCAGTTTTGTCATTTGAAAAGGAAGCATAAAAATATGTTGAGCTACTTGAAAAAATGTCATTTACGATTTTTATAATTAGAAATGGGATTACAGCTGTCAATAAACTTGACTTTTGAATTCAATGGTCTGAAAAATGTAGCACCATATTAAATACTATCCATTGCACAATTATAACAAAATTCCATTGGCCAAAAAATAATTGTTCCTCACCACCAACTTGTGTGAGGGTGCGTAGACACAACTGTCTTGTAGAAGCTTCATGGTCTTTTTTAGATAGTTATTGAAAAATAGTTCAAACTTGTTGTACGACAGGCTGTTTCCGTTTAAATGTGTACAATTACGAGTACTTAGCCTCTGTGTATGTAAAGGCTTTATACTATGCACTGCAACTTGATAAGGAAAGCCAAGTGCGAATTCAATATTGTTGTCAAAAAGTGGCATTTCTTTTTATCAAACTCTCTGTAGCGGTTACTTCCCCTTACAATATACTAAATCAGCCAAATCGTTATGAGGATTTTGTGCATTTATAGCTAAAACCTGTCACAATACAGTTCCACCTTGCCTTGCTTCCAGGCATATTGGTTCTCACCTAAACTTATAGTGAAAGATGACGTTTTTAAACGTGTTCGTTGAACGACTGATCTCGGTCAGCGGGGGTTCCTTGAAGTATTTGAATATGCAAAGAAAAAATGATCAGAAGATACACTTTTGGGTAAGAATCACTATACGGTACCGAAGCGGCTTTAAAAATAAAGTCTACAACCAAAGTTAAAGGGACTAAACCATGTTAGAATACTGCCTTATCACCATGAACAGTTGTTCATGTCTTAAACAATACCTTCACTGTTGCCAGCATACAGATCGACCGTTTTTAAGATAAGACTCTACAGGTCAGATGTTCTAACGAATTTTTACATCCAATCTAGAGGAGTTCTTTTGTCAGCAAAACAGAAAAGTGTGCAGCTTTTGTTTTTGTTTGAACGTATATGGAAAAGTTAACGTCCGGAAAATAATAAAAACAAAAACGGCCAAGTAAGCATGTTTCTGTCTATAAATTACCATTTCATGATTGGCTGTAATAACAAAATCACATAGCGATGCTAAGTCACTGCATAACATTTATGAATTCCCAGCTTCTGGGAAAAAATAATATATGCATTAGAAGTATTTAATACGGAACATAATTATGATAAGGCTATACTCTAGACACATCTTTGATGATATTCTACAGTTCTATAGAAACTGTAATAGAGCAAGCATTTTGTGAAGTGAAGTGTGTGCATTATTTGCTGTTCTGCCAACTTAGATTGTTTCAAACGCCATGGGACTTGCTCGAATCAGGTGGTTGTGGTAAAGAAATATTTGGCGTTTATATTTTTTACTGTTTCATGCAATATCTTTTGTTTGTGAAAGACATAATTTGTGTGACAGACAAGCAGCATTACTAAGTCATTGTATAATTTGAGTTTGTGAAGAGGCGAAAAGTCATTTAACATGCATCTTAAAACAGAATCTTGTTGCTAAATATCAGACTATTATGTTTCATTCTTTGTCTGGTTTAGGTTTACTTAATTCTGTTTGTTTTAACTTTGCCGTTTAAGGTACACACTGTTCAGTTCCTCTGCACTCTTTGATTAAGAACTAAATTCGTTTACATAGCGTACTTACTGTACATATTCTTTTCTATAAAAACATATCTGCCATAAAATATGCGATATTAGTGCTGAAAACGGAACAAATATAAGGCATTACTTCACGATTATATGAGCTAGTATCTAGTACCTGATAGTGTGACCATTCCTTGTTGACAGAGCTGTTCATACGATGCCACACACATTAGTCTAGATTAGACTTAGCAGTAGTTGGAGATTAAAATATTGATATTAGAGCTGCAGTCAGAAGTGATTACAAACACATGGTTACATCACTGGCCAACCTATTGGATCAAACTATTCAGGTGACAGGATAATATTATCAACAATATTCGAGACCTTATGGCAATGCAAAGATAATGAATGAAGACAACAGAGAACAAAACTTGAAACTTATCCTGGTTTGATCGCAAATAATAAAAAATTGAAGATTTTGGTAATTATAACAGAAGCTTGGTCACTTGAAAAGAAACATCAACTACAAAGATGAAACATGACAAAAGTCTATCCAGCAAAGGTTATACATATATGTCAACTTAAGTCCGTCCCTGTAAATTCGAACCGACTGATCGCCCAATCATGAGAAATGCAGAAGACAATGTACACGGAACAAATAATTAGACTAAAATTGTCTTCTTTTTTTCTGGTAAGACACGGGCAGACATATTTCTGTACACTATATATCAGTTATGTGTTTTGTAGGTACAAATAATCCGAGTGCTTATAGTCCGGATACCATAGAATTAGAGACTGTATATTCATGTAGAGATTATGAGCATGCAAAAATGCCAAATGAGCGGGCCACATTTAAGGTGTTAATTTTGCCTTCGATGTTTTTAAAAGTCCTATGTGAGGGTGATTCAATTGGCAGTCATTTAGGATAAAGATTGTAACCATATTATAGATATCTGACGTAGACATGATCGGATATCTAACGCGTTATCTCCGAAACAACCTGGCATGAAACCATGTCTGTATTTTTTCTGTTATTAATGCATTATCTGTTTCCAACAGATGTTCTTTAGAATTCATTTAACATCATTTAGTGTAGTGCAATTGTTTGGTACACCAAATTCGAAGAAATATTTTTATGATAGCACCTCCTACTGGTTAATGTTATTATTAAGTTAATAAAAGATTGCTTCTAAATGTTTGCTTGAAGATACGGAATTTGCAAAAGAAAAAAGAAACCATGAGCTGAAACAGGACGTTTTCCGAGACATAAGTTAAATTGAACGATTTGTACTAATTGCATTTAAGCGTATTGTGTGTTTGAATAGCATGCTAAAATGCGAAAATTAAAAACACTATTCGATTTCCATTAGTATATACGTTATTTAACAATCTAAATGGCGTACCCAATCAGAAAAGACGTTACAACGGAAGTGCCTTTGGGAAATGATTATCGTATTCAGACTATGTGTCTAAAATAATAAATAGCAACAAACCCTTATTGACACTGTGACATATAGTATAATTCAATACATCTACTGCTTTCGTACATTGACGTCAGTTTTAAAGAGGCCTCCGTGTTATAAAGCTATTATTCAGATCCAATATCTAAGCTCCTGAGACATTTTTGTTGATTTGAAAACAATGTTGTTTACTATCGCCTTCTGTGATCACAACAATTAAGTGATTGAGTAGTCACAGCAGAGAAGTTAATTACGTCAGAGTTGTTATTTCTTCTATACTCGATATGATTATGCAAATGTTTGGATATAACTACCTTGACGTTGACTTCACAATAAAATGTTTAGACTCACATTCAACAATGGACGGTCTATTATCGCCATAACAACGTTGTGTTGATTTATCAATAGCTGTTCAAAAATGTTTTCAAAAACAAGTCCATAAATATATTCTCCGTTAAGTTGTATGGAACTGCATGCAGTGTGAGAACAAACTTTTATACGAATAGCGTTTATTTTTATTTAATAAGAGGAGATAATGGCTTTAGATGGAAGGAAAGGAATCAAGTGCAATAATATTGAGAGAAATGTTTCGCTTCGTTTAACTTGAAGAAAGTAAATTGTTCAGCATTCACAAAGACCTTACGCTTTATGCAGAAGACAAACTAGGATCGGACTGCCTGGCAATGGCACCAGGAAAATAAGAGGACGTCGATTATCAGATGTATTAATGCTATACCAAAAACAACATACAGAAATCTTCAATCTATGTCTTCTCGTGAATGCAGAGCCTTTCATTTTAGGGTTGCAGGACAGTGCATGAAAAAAAAGAAGTAGGAAACAGTTTTCCATGAATAAAGTTTGCTCGGATAAGTAGTAAACTTATTCTTTGTAGCTGGCCTGATCAAATCAACATGACGTTGCTATGGCGACTATTGAACGTGCATCACAAGAAATACGTTGAAAAGACATGTGTAGTAGTATGAAAATGGTAAAGGTAAAGTAAAGGTAAAGTGTTTTTTTATTATAGTGTCACCCCTATTTAAAGGGCCGGCCATTTCTGACTTATGAGACACCTTCTTTTGGAGCACATGTACCTCCCGAATCCTATCCTTTAAATGCAAGGCACCAGGCAGGTAGGCATACGGTAACCATTATTTGTTTCTTGTATGTTTAGATATATTTAAAGCCAATATTTTGTCAAATCATTTTGACAGAAATTCTTTATGAACGATATATTACGCCACAGGCATATAGATTTACCGGTGCTGCTTTTTCAAGTTTTGATCAGTAAATATGTCAGCTATCCAATCTGTTATAAACGTAGATAAGTAAGAATATGACTTAAGAATAATTCGTTGCAGGTTATGATCGCAAACTACTACGTTAGTAGTAACTGCTTGAACGTCTTGAAACCAACGCAAAACAAGACCTCAGCTTATAACCAAACATGTAGTTGGCAGAGCATTCCATCATGTTTTTGCGGTCAACAGAGCGAGTCAGTGTTCCTCTGTCCCAACCATGAGAACTGCAGGAAATGAAAAGGATATGAACAGAACATACAAATGAAATGCCGTTTGATATGATATATAAATATAAATTCATATCATTTGTTGGATAGTCACTGTCACTGCACGAATTTGAGAATGCAGAAATATCTTAAATAAAGCCCAACACGAGCAGTTTCATTACGGCAAATTTAGCAGAGACTACATTGTATATCTAAATAAAACACATTGTAACCCATTTTCAACAAACTAAGTAATGAACGAGTTATCTATACAAGCTCAAAATCTTTAACACACCATTAACACCGTAGGTGCTTGTGAATCACAGACTTGGCATTGTTGTATTACTAGTAAAATCTTAGATATCATCTTAAATGTAATTTCTTACACATAGGCCTCTTTTGATCTAAGTTTAAGTTTAAAACATCTTTACTTTAAGTAACTAAAATAACTTGCATATGTATAAGATTATTAGCAGTTTACTTTTTTCTTCTTTACTGGCATTACATTTAGAAAGGTAATCACATGCATATAAAGCTAGAAAAGTCTACACTGCAGTTTCTTCTCCTGAAATTTGTTTGTAAAAAGAAAACTACTATCAAATTGATTTCGAGTTTACTTTCTTTGCTATTTTAATTCATCATGAGTTTATTTTGTGTAGTGTTAGGCAATGCTTCACAGTCAGTGTAAGAAATTGTTTAGAAAGACTAAAACTGAATATTTTCACTTATATACTCATTTTCTACAGCCGATGGCGAACAGGTTTTTACTGTTAAACGTTCTCAAAATTCACTCCTGATGGAATCAACCTAGCATTGTTTGTGTCTTGCCTAAGGACAAAACCGATACATTTCACTGGCGGTTCTCGAATTCCTACTACATGTACTTTACTAATATCATATATTTTACAATCATATAATTTTATTACGTATAACTGTATAGTATGAAACTACGATTAATAGCGTTTGGTGCAGAGGAGTAGATATATTCCGTGTATTTCATATCTGTGTCAAGTAATTCTTAAATTAAAACACCTTATGCATGTAAAATGTGTAAAATATCGTTGGTCATAATCAATATGAGCTAGACAACCTTCTTTCCATCTTTCCAAGCAGAAAATATTACTTTGCCGAAAAACAAATTTCTCCACATATCAGATTTGAAATACCGAGTGTTAAAAATAATACCATATTTTACTTTTGCAGACCAATATTGAAAATTCGATTTTGTTTTGGATCTTTCGAGATTTCTTGAGACATAAGATGCATGAGACAGCCTTTCTATTTTAATAAATTCAATCTTATTCATAGAAATTAGTCTGGCTTCAGGCGAAACCATCCTCTCTAAATTACCATTGGAATATCATATCTTGACATTATTTTGAATGAATGAATAGTGTTTTATGACGCATCGACTTCAAAGGTTATATAGCGGGCATTAAATTTTTTGTATCTAAAATGTAATATGCATGAACGTCGTTAAAGCGACTGCACTCCAAATTCTTAGTAAATTTTAAGTTTTTGGTAAAATCAATATATATTCAATTTGTCAGCATCAAGATTATTTTCTTTGTGTAAGAGCTAAAAATAAAGGT
>JAUMHA010405336.1:0-11012 GCA_032359765.1 Saxidomus gigantea | reverse complement strand
TATCACATCCAGTTAGAAAGTGCGTGAAGCTAGTTGCCCCTTAATGGAATATGAGCTTTAAATGTAATTATTTTAAAGCCTGTTTCATCCTCTTCTTTTAACAGGAGTCTACTCTTCATCTTGTGTTGAGACGTCGTGGTGGTGCTAAGAAAAGGAAGAAGTCTTACACCACTCCCAAGAAGAATAAGCATAAGAGAAAGAAGGTTAAACTGGCCGTCCTGAAATACTATAAGGTGGATGAGAATGGCAAAATCAGTCGCCTTCGTCGGGAGTGCCCTTCAGATGAGTGTGGTGCTGGAGTTTTCATGGCTAGCCACTTCGACAGACATTATTGTGGCAAATGTTGTCTGACTTACTGCTTCAACAAACCAGAAGACAAGTAATTGTATATGGGTTAATAATAAAAGACATGAACTGTTTATTCTGATGACAAAGTTAGTATTTGATTATATAGCAGTTACTGAAAATGTGTTGTAATTTGAAAAAGAAGTACCTATTACAGTTCTTGGCACTGCTTTTAAATAATACCCTTCAAAGGAACCATTATAACTTTAGAAAGATATGTAACGTTTTTTATATTCCTAGATAAGTGATATTACAAAGTTTTACTAAAGTTTATGACTCTGTGATTGTATTTTAAAATATCTATTCTTGTTAGTTTAAATCTTGTTTTGACTATGATCAACCTATTTTATGATGTTTTCAATTGAGATGGCATGGTAATATCACTTTAACACTCTGTCGTGAACAACTGAACATACGTGATTTAACCATTGAAGTGTTTCAAAACAAAACTCAGTTGGCGTTGTTTGTTTTTTCAAAAAGGAACCAAATATTTCCTGTTTCCTAAATCTTACTGCTGAATATAGTTATTTGTTCTTACGAAAGCACCGTGTATGCCCGTCTCCTCGAAACCCATTCTTACAGGTACAAGTGTAACCGCCCTTTGTATTGTTGCAGTTTGCATTCGCAGCACATGGAGATGACGCACATTCATTAACATCTGAAATTAAAAGACAGTGTGCTTTGAATACGTTCTCTTCATATTTAATATGCAATATTTGATAAAAAATCAAAAACATAATGTGTTATCATTCCTATCTAATCAGACACATATTTGCTTCAATACTACAAATCCTACAACCTCACTTAGAAGTGAAAGAATCTCAGAGCGTTACATGACGACGACATGCACATATAGGCTTGGTAATAATCACAATGTTAAAGTTTCATTGACTTCCGGGTAATGGTTGCCAAGAAATAGTCTCGACGATTCCAATATAACCCTATACTTCGAATCTTGGGGTATAATGAGACAACCAAGAGTCTTGTTTTAATGAAAATTTGTTGCTAAAGATACATCGTTGACATAGTTGTTTTTGGTAAAATATTCAATATTTTTAAGCTAATTACAGACATCATTCACTGGATCTAAAACCGAAAGCAAAAACTGAACATACCAGATTCACAGTGTGATCCGGTCCAGTATTCTGTGCAGTAGCAACTGTAACTACCAGGCGTGTTGAAACAAGTCGCCCCATTTTTACACAGCGTTCCGTTATCACATTCATTGACATCTGCAGAAACAAACAAAAATTGGATCCCTGTCACATTATTTAGACACCGGAGATGCGGATTAAAGCACCAACTGCAATATCGATATCGAATTTTAGCGTAGTTTCCCTTTTACTAATTGGTAAGTTTAGTTTGTCTGTTGAAAGCTTTGTAGAGACTAACTGAGCTGATTTCAGTATGTCCAGACTGTCAGACTCTACACTATCTCCTAGGTTCGATTTAGTCCATTCATTTCAATTATATTTTTTAAGTTGTATTACTAAGCCTTTTCTACCCATTTACAAATGCAGTCGTATTCCTTTCAACATATAAAGGTAAAAAGGTAAAGTGTTTGTTTATTTTAGTGTCACCCCTATTTAAAGGGCCAGCCATTTACAATCATGCATATTTCCTTTTCTAAAACACATCAACACAGTGGAACTTACTAATCATCGTACATGTACTTGTTAACATATATTTTAACTCTTAGACTATATAAATATAACATTTATCATTTTCTTTACCGCTGCAACTTCTCCCGTCACCAACAAATCCTGGTTTACATGTACAGTTATAGCTACCCTCTGTATTGGTACATTCAGCATTCCTGTGACACGTGTGAGTACCGGTTCCACATTCATCCACATCTAAGTGAATGAGAAATAAGAATACAATATTAAGATATCGAGAAATTAACACAATTATTGTAATACAGACAGTTCACATGACCTTATTATGACTCTCTTTCACTTCATTTTAAATAACTAACCTCTTCTTTTCGTAAGTTTTTCCTATACGAATCTATGCAAAACAAGTGGATCAATTTTGACCCTGGGAGCATGACTTGAACAAACTTGGTAGAGGTCCACTAAACAATGATACGTACTTAATATCTAAGCTCTATACCTTTGGACTTTGCGGAAGTAGACTTTAAAAATGTCCATTACAAGTATATATGAAATACAGGGGCCCCCTGGGTGTAGTAAATCTTGATGCTTGGAACATGATTCAAACAATATTGGTAGAGGTCCTTTAGACAATGCTACGCACCAAATATCTTAGCCCTAGGGCTTGTGATTTTGGGAAAAATGTTTGAAGTGTTTCCTACATAAACTTCTCGGGGCGGGGTTACTTTTGACCCGAGGGTCATGAATTGAACAATATGGATAGAGATTTACTAGGCATTACCTAAGCTCATGGCCTTGTGTTTTAAAAAGTTTACCCTATAGACCCTTAGGATGGGGTCAATTTTGACTCGGGAGTCATGATTCGAACAGTCATGGTAAAAATCCACTAAGAATGTCTGCATGCCAAATATCTAAGCTCTTTCTTAAGTGTTTTTGTAAGGTGCCATACCAAACGGAGAAGTTCTTTTTGGATCTAATTCAGAACAATCTTTCATGAGTGTCACTAAGGAAACATTCATGTGAAGTTTGACTGAAATTGGTCATCTATTTTTTCACGGACGCCGAACGTTTCATCTCCTATATCACAAGTACTCAGGTGAGCTAAAGGTGTCGCTTACAAAGTGATTTTCTAACGAAATGAAGGTTATGAGACTTTTTGGTCACTTAACCCTCGACAGACGAAACTATTTCTATATGCTGCCCGAAGTTTCTTCGGGAGGCGAGAAAAGAATATTTACTTTCAACAAAACGGGTTCTAACTAACCTTTAGTACAATTATAACCTTCCCACTCGGCTGCACATTTGCAAGTATAATTATTTATACCGTCTACACACGTACCGCCATGCTCACAATTCGCTCCAACACAGTCATCAATATCTAAAGTTGAAAAAAAATACATTTGTATAGTAATTTTTCTTAAACACTGTAAACAGAATCTGAATGTATATGATGAAACCGCTTAAACTTGATATTTCATTAACCGTTAAGCATACTGGAAGTCAGAATATCTGAGATAGTTTTGTTTCCTTTCCTAAAAGAGAGTATTGCTGTTCAAATGGCCATATTACGACTTGGTCAAGTAAGATACTTAAAATGCAAGTAATATTTTGAAAACACACTTAAAAATAAGTCATTCTGAGTGACTACTCTAACTGAAATACAGTAATGTACATAGTAAAGCAATTCAAATTGGTCAGATTTTAAATTTTTGACTAGGATAGTCAAAAGGGATTTTGCGATGTTACTTTATATCCAAAAGGAGTAAAACAGATTACTATGTGTTGATTGACAACATTTGGTAAATTATTTCCTTTAGAAAAAGGTTTTATGATCTAAATCCCGCAAACAATATCAAAAAAAAGACGCACAAAAAAGATAGCTCTTATTGCATGACTCATTTTCCGTTTTCGGTGACGCATCAGGATTAAATGAAACTGAATGCCTATTATACAGATTTAGGGAATGGTTACCCGGTCTTTTTATTTAATTAACAGACTACTACAACAACTGCCTTACTCTGGCAATCGTCTATGTCTACAATTCAATGTTTCAATTACTAAAAATTGGTTACTAATTACATTGTTGCAGCCTTAGCAGTTTGGTTTGCATATGCATTACATATTTCTACCGAATCTCATTGTATCAGGCAATATGCCTTTAAACGGAAAGTTAACTTGTATTTACGAAACTAAACTCTAAAAAGTTCTTGAAATATGCAAAACCTAATCTTAACAAAAATAGCTGACTTATTCATCGACGCTGAACTTTACGTGACAATATCTTGAAACCATTTTCAAAAATGTACATGTATTTGCCAAACGGGGTTATTCAACTGACTAACTGTGAAGAAATGTATAGACTGCGGCATGTTTGTTGCTGCATAGAATATTCTTATAGTAGTTACAGCTTTACAATACTAAGCATGGCCAACTTATATGACCACAGCCGATATCACAAAAAAACAAGGGTTCTGGTATCATCAAGGTAACTCCAGAGTCACCCATCTTTTATTGTTATCTGAAAGCGTGTGTGACTTATAGGGCCATAAATAAAAGTTTAGACATCGCAGAAACTATCGGTTTAACAAAGTAAATAAACAATAGTCCATTACGTGTATAGTATATACAATACTGAAATACTTACTATGGCTACAGTTTTTGCCGTCGTAACCCAGAGTACAGTTGCATGAGTAGCCATTAATGCCATCCGTACAGCTTCCATTCTGACACGGATTGCCTTTGCAATCATCGATATCTACAGTTAAGACACATATAAACAGGACGTTTTCAGGCAAAGCAAATAGCTGATTTACGCAGTGTTTGAATACAGAATAAGAATTAAGAGGTGTAGAGATGGGTACTGATTCATTTACGAAGGATCCTCCATTCGGAAGCGGATTCCTTTACACAAATCTCCGAAGTGGACATTACATAAATTGACCTTGAATCTTTCATAATAATTGTCTACAAGAAGAATTTATTTTATTGTTTGCTCAGATGACCAAATAAAGAAAACTTGGTACCAATGTAATCTTTGTCAAAAATCTTTGACGAAAATATGTATGATTCTAATGTGACAACAATAGTCCATTACGTGTATAGTATATACAATACTGAAATACTTACTATTGCTACAGTTTTTGCCGTCGTAACCGAGAGTACAGTTGCATGAGTAGTCATCAATGCCATCGGTACAGTTTCCATTCTGACACGGATTATCTTGGCAATCATCGATATCTACAGTTAAAGCACATATATTCAGGACGTTTAACAGGCAAAGCAAATAGCTGATTTACGCAGTGTTTGAATACAAAATTAAGAATTAAGAGGTATTCATTATTGAAAAGGCCATTCTATATGTAGAGATTGGTACTGATTCATTTAGCCCTTAAACACACGAAGGATCCTCCATTCGGAAGCGGATTCCTTACACAAATCTCCGAAGTGGACAATACATAAATTGACCTTGAATCTTTCATAATAATTGTCTAAAGGAAGAATTTATTTTAATTTTGGCTAAGAGGACCAAATAAAGAAAACTGGGTACCAATGTAGTCTAATTCAAAAACCTTTGACGAAAATATGTATGCCATTCTATAACGCGCAATAATAGTCCATTACGTATATAGTATAAACTGAAATACTTACTATGGCTACAGTTTTTGCCGTCGTAACCGAGAGTACAGTTGCATGAGTAGTCATCAATGCCATCGGTACAGTTTCCATGCTGACAGGGATTGCCTTGGCAATCATTGATATCTACAGTTTAACCGAATGTTGCAAATATTTACATTGGAAATGTCAAGTACATGTTAGCAATCGCATCATATCAAAAAGACATAGAAGAACATTAAAATAATAAGTTCTGGAACTTTGATCCTATTCGATGCTGCTTCCTGGATTTAAAGACACGCACCTACTCCACCGACTCAATGCATTATGTTTCTTTTGCCTACTACTAACAGTGACTCAATTGCATAATAGATAATATTGTCTTATCTTATCTTTATTGTATCATCTTAGGTACATACAAAAGTCGATAGCTCTTACATAACAATGTATAAAGTTTTAAAGTAAACCTACTTATGCTACAGTTGTTGCCAGTAAATCCAGATGTGCAGTTACAGCTGGCCGAACCATTGGGGAGTTTTACACAAGTTCCGTTGTTGGTGCATTGAAGAGACAAACAAGGATCTGAAAGAGGAGTATACATATAAATATAAAATTGAATTTCAATTCAGTTATGGTTTATACATTTACAGTAACACCTGTATATCGGTCTCACTTTGCCCAAGTAAGGGAAGTTTATTGCAGAATCTTTAGAACTCAACCTCCGAAAGGTTCAGAATTACAAATACAACTCTTATGACGTCATGTCTATCTATTCTTTGTATGCGCATATCTTTGTTAGTCTTCAACTATATGTACTAGAATTTTCAGGGAAAGATCTCTTACATGGTTTCTTAAATATTTAAAACTGGGTTTGTTGATGTCATCATTAAACATAGTTTTCTCCTATCAATCCCTATATAAGTTAAACCGAGAAACATATAAAAAATATGAGGGGGAAATACATACCTGCTAGTGTATTAAATACATGTAAAATATAAAGTTATATGTGTGAGTAACTGTGTGTGCCTTGCAAGGACATGTGCAGATAAAAAGAAACTACGTGTATAGCCGTTTCAATTTATTCAACATATTCACCAACATATGCAATTTAAAACCACTTAAGAGACATATATGTGCAATTTTAAACCAGATAAAGACCTATGTGCAACTTTACACCACTTACAGACATGTATGCAACTTTAAACCACTTAAGGCAGGATTGAAAGAAGATTTTTAAAGGCCTTTATGCCATAAAACATCATGTTCTACATCTGAAGCTTTATGTCTACAAAGACCATTAATTCAGAAGATTCTTAATAAAAAGTTTGCGATTCTGGTATAAAAGCAATATTTGTACAATAGTTTATTTTATTTTTGTTATTGGCATATTTTTATAGAAGTTGCATATTTGGTACTATGATAGTTAGAATAGTTATGAATAGTTCATACATTAAAGCAAATATAAAAAGTGTTCCCATATCAAATACATTTAGAAAAGATTTAAGTTCATGTCACACAGCATGAACATTATATGTACTTGGACAGAGTTCATACCGTATACATACAACAAGTACAAACATAAATTATTCAGTTCAGCATTAACGTTATTCATGCAATATAACAAACCATACTGTAGTCTTACTTGAAAGTAACTGAAAGTTTTACAACATGACAATTTTAATTTCAATAAATTCAATTGCTTCGTTCAATCAATTCGACAAATATCTGAAAATGGAAATTAAAAAGTGAGAAACCAACGCACCATGTCCTTCTTTCGAACGCGAAAAAAAAAAGAATATGAAATGATGTTTTACCATTAAGAGTTTTACACAGTCTTGAACCCTTCAATAAAAGAAAAACAAGAGTAGATGTGTTGTAAAGAGATAGCATATGTATGGACTGATTGATATTTGACAAATTATCTGAAAATTTTGTTATTCAGCCATATTTTCCCGTGGAAATTAAAAATTTGCTTAATCTTCTGTTTTAAGAAAATAACGTGTTTCCTATCTGAACTGAAAATTTTGTATCATTCCTATAATTTCAAATATGCCATTTTGTTTCAAATACAGTGTTTGTAACTTTATTAAGACATTGGTAATATAGTAATATAATTCAAACATTTTTTCTCCTGACGTTAACTTCATTTCTATTTCGTTATACATTTTAGTAAGATTTGAGATCAAAGAATATGCTTCTTACCAGAAAGATGTTATTTTACTACGAACCGTGCTGTTTCCCTCTCTGATTTACACAGCAGATAAATTTGATTGGTGTATATTTGTGTTTTGTATTTAATATATGAATCATATTCTAATTCTGCTTTAACTGAACAATATGCTAAATGAACAATTCAAAGTTGAGTTGATTCTAGAGGACACAGAACTGACTTCATAGTCAGGCGGGATACTCACATGGCGATGTTACATGGTCTGTTATGATACGTGGGGACATGGGGTTTACTTAACGAAGCCGCGGGTATACGGATGGAAGCAATATTAAAAAGGTTTTAAAAATAGAAAAGTACACGGGGCTGAGTTTTTGTAAATGCAGGAACACAAAGGGCTGGTCTGAAAGCTAGTGAGCCGTGAGGCGGGGATGATACTTATAGAAAAGATGTTACCAGAGCTGTAAGAACTTGACATGGGGCAATGTTCATGTAGATGCGAGGGGGTTGGGCACTAAAGAATAGACTGAAGTCGGTGACTGTTTTCATGCAATTGGGCGCGTGCGTGATATATGCAAAGGTGATTTAAAGATACAATAGCATTGAAAAAGACGTGTTAAATTTTTCAAAAATATGACATAAAAACATGATTGGCAAGCAAAGTTTTCTCAAATTCATGGCGACCTTTGTAAAATAATTTACAAAAGTATATAGAAATTAAAAAAGACCTGGGTGGTCTATTTGCTGTTTTGCTAAAAACAGTCTACAGTTTAATGTTTATATGTCTGCAGCCGTGAAAATTGGGCAAACTTCAATGGGCTATGGGGATAAACGGGGATAAAATTGCAATAATGCGCCTGACATTTCTATTATGAAACGAAACTGAAATAATGTAAACATCTCGTTCTCGTTGAGACAGTCCATGAAAGTGATTTGAATCCGGCAAAACTTGCGAAAGTTATGGCAAATTTAAGTTTTTGGACATATGCAAATTAATATACACTATTTCACACGCAGCTTGTTAAAAACTTGAAAGAACGGGAAGTCTTCTGTACTGACCGCAAATCAGTTTGAACTTCAGGAACCTTGTTCGTCAAATACTTATAAATCACTTTGACAAATTTACTACCTACCAGATAAACGAAATAAAACACCTATTTGGTACAGGATATGCCATATTTCAGTATATTACTTCACGTAAACAATCTTCATAAAAAATATTTGTCAACAAAAGAGTCAATATAATCCCAAACATCTCTTAGACTAATAAAATTCAGTAAGTATATTTGAAGTCCTTTTGAATTGAGAGACAATTTTAAAGCTACTGCTAAATTTAGATTTTAACGGGCTTAAAATCTTGTCTGTCACGGTCTTTTGCCGGTATAAAGATTATTGTGCAAACAACAAATGCATGTCATATATCTGTTTTAGGGCCTCTTTGTGTGACACTTTGAACTGCTTTAATTTTGACGCTCATGTGAACAATAATAATACCTACATTTAACATGGCACACATCTAATACGACCGATATAAATAGAATTACTTAACTTCAAAAACGATCAGCCATAATACTAAATGCAACTAATTGCAGTGTGTGCAGCAGGTGTTAACATGTTCACCGTTGTTCTCCAAAACCTTATCTCACTGTGATGTTAGTCTCTTAGGGATGCTGCATGACTGCTATTTCTTATAGTTCACATTTTAAGACATCTTTAAGAATTATCCGTACAGTTCCATTACTTGGAATGTTGTGGTATTTGAAATAACCTTCATGTCACATTTTTTAAGGGAGTTTTTCAATAATTTGACGCAACTGTTCACCACTCCGCTCGGTATAGAAACTTTGTGGTCTAACGTGGTTGTCTTGTCTCAAGTCCGAAATAGACTCTTCCCTTTCAAACTTCAAAACTGATTTTTCTACTTGCTGTTTAGATGGTCCGATTTTTCTCCAATTCATAGTAACGTGTGATTATTTAACACTACAGTATACAGTGTAATGACTAGGTATTAAATAAAGATTATCATTATTATTATTATTATTATTATTATTATTATTAATATTATTATTTACGACTTGACTGCCATTTTTGAATTTAAATTAAGGAAAGTATGACGTCAACGATGACGTCGTCAACGTTACCATGGTGTCGTTTTACAAAATTCTCAATTTACAAGAAAAAAAGTATTCCATTTTCTACAAATCAATACCAAAATGAGACCTCTAGAACAAAATTTGACAAACTAACTGGGATTTCTTATCCTTTCATATATTAATGATCACCCTGTATAAACTTTTTGCCACTATTCTAAATTGCAAGTAAAATCTCATTTTTTATGTTATCCTAGTCATTACACTGTACTATACTATTGTGTTGTTCACAAGATGTTTAGAATCTGTTAAAAAAATTGTTCTAACATCTTTACTCTGCCTCCAAGAAAAGTATTCATGGAGTTAAGGAAATAATTTCTCATGAGCTTTGACCCCTTAGTGTGACCTTGACCTGCAGGGCTTGAACATGGGTTCTGCACATCGTCTGTATAAAATTAACATTTGTCCCAAGTTTTATGAAGATCATTGAAAAGGTTAAAGAGATACCGAGTGGACATGTGTGTACCTAAGTGTGACCTTGACCTTAATCTGATGGGGAGCGGACATGAAACAAACAGACCGACTGGCCGACAAGTTGACGAGCCTGTATAATAAAATTGATAATTTCACATTTTTATCTTATACCTAATTGTGTCTATTTTGAGAGCGGTTAGTTTTTTTTACTTCTCCCCATGAAATGATTTATAAACATATAAAATGAACGTAATTTTAAGGCCATAGTTTTCAAAAGATTCTATAATTTTCCCGACTTACCTGACGTTGTTTTCTGCGTGGACTGAGTGCTTGAATCCCTTGCACTTGTGACGATTTGTGACGTCGATGGGGTCGTAGCAGTCGTGCTTCCATTTACTTCGGTAGAAGTCGTGATTGTTGTGCTTACGGGAGAGGAAGTAGAATTTGTGCTTTGTGTACTATCAGTAGATGAAGCAGGGGGTGATTGTGTACTACTGGATGCCGGTGTGGTAGGTGATGATGTAGGAACATTACCTGGTGTTGACGGGCTTGTAGTGTTTGATGTCGTAATTGGAGCTAGAGTTTGAGTTACCGTGTGAGTTTTAGATGTATTTTCATCTATAGTTCCGCTTGTAGAAGATGATGCAGCTAAAATAAATGTACAGTGTTAAAAGTCTAAAAATGGTATTGTAAGTATAATGTTATGTA
>JAUMHA010405325.1:0-11012 GCA_032359765.1 Saxidomus gigantea | reverse complement strand
TGTCACTTCTATGGAAGGCCAAACCTGTCTTAACCCGCGTATACGGTTTATTACGTTATGGACGTTCAAAGGATATCCACTCAAAACAAACAAATATCATCTACATTGTGTTTATTTGTACTAATTATTTTATCTGATGACGCACAAAATATAGAACAATTACTATCTGGTACAATAATTATGTTTCACAATACAATGTTAACTCAATGATTGTTTGCTTTTATTGCTGGTTTCAATCGAAATATATTGGTAGCAGTAAACCTTTAAATGCGTTTGATCTCATTCACACTGAAATACTCTGTGTCTTCAAAGTCAAATAACTCAGGAAGTAATAAGGATACATGTAATGTATGTATGATTTGTATATATCGGCCTTATATGCAAAATTATTTTGACTATGGGAGGGGTGTGTGCAGAAGCAACATCATGCAGTATAGCTTGTGAATGGGCGACGTTTCTCACAGTGCTTTTCTTTTCTTTTTTCAATTCCACTTCCAGTCATACTTTTTCTCCTTTTTACAAGCACCTGTATTGCTAGGACTTCACTAAAAAGAATATGACATACAGAACCTTCTTTCTTTACACTTAAATGTACTTAGCAATTATTGGCCTTTTTGACATTTTTGGTGGCCCATATTTTGTTTCCAATCTTTGGCACCGGGTAAAATAAGTGTAACAGGTTTCATCACCAGATACATTCGTCCTATTTTGGAAACATTTTCAGCAATTTTCTGGCAGTCTCAAACAATGAGGCGGGGCACCCAGCTAGCAGAAATATTCCTTACTTTCAAGATTTTCTTCAGAATAAAATGAACTTTTGATAGTTAAACAAAAACAAATCGTGCAATATCATGTCTAGCCTCTACCCAATAATCAAATTTCTTTTTCCATCTGCCAGCAATCTCATAAGACACCTTAGTTGACACATGAACACGATTAATCTCGGCAAAAATATCTTTCATTCAGTAACAGAGCTTACTGCGAACTTTTATGTGAGTCCGAACTTCCTCATTATTTGGTATTCGTTTCCAACCAGTCAACAACTGCTGATATTGAAACGACAAAAAACTCTACAAACCGGTAATTAAGTTGATAATATTGGATATAGTTATTCGGGTGAATCAATTGCTTTGTAAAATTTCTCGTGAGTAATGCATGACAGCCCTTGCACAATACATTTCGAACGCCCTTCGTAAGGTCAGATGTAAAAAGATTCTCATGTTATTTTTGACTTCCGCGTAACAACTTTATATTCAAATTATGTTCGTATAATGATGCCGACCACTGTTTTCTGCAAGTCTTGCATTATCCAAAGTTTGCCAAATTAGCCCTGTCTGCTCTCTACGTCGAACAGTTTACATCCGATCATCACCAAACTTGCGTAACACGTATGAGGGCATAATGTCTAGGCCAAGGTCAATCACCATCTAAATCGTCCCAGGCACTTTTGGATGTTTGCACTTGATATATCCAAACTTGGCCAAATAAGCCTTTTCCACTATCTACATCAAACAGTTTGAACCTGATCTCAACCAGAATTGCGTAACACGTTTGTGGGCATAATGTCTTAACTAAGTTCGATCACAAGCCAAATCGCCCAATGTACTTTGGATAATGTCCCTTGAAATATCCAAAATTTGCCAAATTAGCCTTGTCCACTCTTTACGTCGAACAGTTTTCATCCGATCTTCACTAAACCTGGTGAAAAAAATGTGTGGGCATGATGTTTAGGCCAAACTCAATCCCCAGCTAAATCGCCCTATGTACTTTTTTTATAATTGCCCTTGAATTATCATAAAATAATTGAATTAGCCTTGTCCGCTCTATAGTTCAAACAGGTTAGTTAGACTTGTTCTCTCTATAGTTAAAACAGGTTTTACAAAACGTATGCACTTCCAGATACTGTTTTATGACTCTATGACGGGCGTATATTGTGACCGTTTGGCACTCTTGTTAAATTATATGGATGCAGTACAATTGTTTCGTCTTGGCTAAAGATTTTTGTTTTAAATACTAAACGTGCAATGAATACAAATCTTTACAACGGATTCACGGATAAAAATTGAAGAAAAGACTGTACAGTTTTGATTATTTCAATTTTTATTTAAAAAACGTATCAACAATATTCCATTTGATAACTAAATTTGTAAACATGCATCATGAAATAACAAGTCTTTACATACAAATGGTGTATTATACTTAATATGTTATAGACCAACATCAATCAATTAGCCGTGTCTGCACGGTAAATAACAAGGAGAACGTGTAACTCGCGCCCAATTAACTGTTGCTTAGCTAAATGAGAGATTACTTTACACAACGTACAGACAATTTCAAACAAGACAGCGCGTCCGACATTGTTCAGTGCTGGCCAATAAAACAAAACTTTTGGCAGGAAAAGGCAAATTAAAGAGGAATCTGTGTGTTTTCAAAGTGTAAACGAGGGCCGTAGTTGACAACATATTATGTTATTAATAAGAGTTATTTAACTTAATTGTTTGATACCCCTGAACAATACAGCACAGTTTTAAATTAATTCAAGCGGTTAATGATTTATGTGCTCAGGAATCAAGAATGTATATTCTAGATTCCTGATGTGCTGGACAGTGCTAGTTGCACACAAGACTTTAACAAAGACTTTCTAAGTACAATAAAATAAACCATTATCTACTGTTTCTTACAAATGTGTGACATGATGGTAAACAGGTTTTTAGCTTTCAAAGTAATACCTCAAATGATGATGTCAAAACGTGGCCTGGTATGAAAAACATTACCCAGATTCTAAGCCGATAAATGCCCTTAATCTAAAAAACACCATTGACAGAGATACATTTTTATGCCTACAAATACATTCTCTTGCCTACAGATGGAGGTCATAATGCAAAAAAGGTACTCGTTAGCATGTCGGTATAGATAAACAAAGTAAAACGAAGCATGGTTACAATGTACACGTTCTCCTCGAAATTTACTACTGTATTTCATTAAGATAAACATGCTAACACGGTTCACTGAAATTATTAATATATCAATATATTTGACTTCATAACATCAATAAATGAAATAATATATAAGTTATAGCACAGTATCTCAAGTAAACGTGTCATGCATGTGAGACATCATTTCGACGTGAGCTGTCTATACCCGGTGTTTCCCCATTCTGAATATGTGTAACATTTGTCTTTCCATCCGGGATATCTCGGTGTCCAATTTTGTTGTTCCTCGGAACTCTTTAATAAAAATCGTAAAAAGGTAATTTATATATCATTATAAATACATCACTATTTGGCTTCAAAGACAAAAGTAGTAAATAGTTCAACATTAAAAAATAAAGTTGGAACTATTAAAGTCCCAGGATCTCTTTGAATTCATTTATATAGTAACATATAATTATTTATAGGATAATGATAGAACCAAGTTCTATTCACTCTAAAACATTGTTGACGTATGCTTTCTTAGTTTTTGCAATATCATTGAAATAATACTGCTTTATGTTTCTGACAGACCTTTCTAACTTGAACCGAAACCGAAACGTAAACGGAAACTTAATCCGTACTTGCAATGAAAACCAGGGACTTTCACAAATGTAATAAAAAGGTTTATTAATATCAAAATAGTATTATACCACAGGGGTTTTAGTGTTTGATTATACAAACACATGTCTGAATCAACGACGGAAGGAAATGCCATGAATTGGGCCATATTGAGATTATCGACTAATTCGTCTTTATCTTTCGTACATGTATTGAGTGCTCTACCATTATGCTGTATGTCGGAATTATTATGTTTATCTTGCGAAACTTTCTTCCCTTTTACGTCATGTCTGACAGGGTGTCGATTGGGATGAATTTCCTCCCGCTGGGACACATTCATAGGAAAATATAAGCTTCTGTCATTAGCTTGAACTGTAGCGCACCATTAAGACAGCCCGGAAATCCCGACTCGCTTTACATATAATACCATCTTTATCTATACAAATTTGGTACGTGTAACATGGAAGTTTCTGTTACGAGAATGAAACTTATCATTGGCTCATTCACAGGATGAAATATATATTATTATATTTATTAAATACAGAAAATAAAAGATTACTGGTTCGGTACAAGTAAACATAATTCAGCAAGCACTACTTCGTATCCCTGTGGTGTTGTGCACAAACTTGTAAAAATCGTGAATTAAGTGCAGGTCAAGCGTAAAATATGTATGTACATAGCTAAATCAGAAACCCTCTACATGACTGAAATGATTTTTAAATACTGTATAACGCTTTAAATATGCGGTGCAAATAGTTTTACCTGTTTTGAATTTCGCGTAAACTTGCCGAAATCGCAACAACCGCCAAAGTACAATGTAAGGCATATCGCGGACAGAAACTTCTAGGAATTTTAGATGCTAAAATCGACTACCACTATTTTGGCGTATGGTTACCACAATCGCTGTAAAGCAAGCCATTTGACTATTCATTCCAAAGAGAGATATCTCAATAATTTCAGAAAAATGCCATTCGTTTTAATAGAGATATCTCTTTCACGCTAAGAGATATCTTTTTATTATAAACAAAAGGGTAATAAGTACTATAGTAACGTGATCCAGTATGCCGGATTTGCTCGAGTCGTGCATCGGATCACACGAGTGCGTAGCACGAGTATGAACCGACCCCGACGAGAGCCAATCCGGTTTATGGATCACATTAATTACTAATAACCCTTTTATTATAAACGTTTTGACACTTGTTTGCGCGAAAATACTAAATTAAAATTACATTTTACATGTAAGCATAGAATATAAGAAAAACTCTTTTTAGCGCGAAATATACGCAGTGTGCGACGTCATTTTATTGACGTCATTGTATAAACAAGTAGTAACCCAGCCAAAAGTTGAATAAAGGTTGTAATACAGCCTTGTCAAAAATACAGCCTTTATTCAACAATCAAATACGGCCTGACAGAAAAAACCCGTATTGAATGTACGTGCAATTCGCACAATGCCATCATTGTAGGGTTTACGCACGTTTTTTCGTGTTATAACATCTGCAGAATCCCGAGGGATGGTTAGTACCCGAGCTCGTTAGCGCGGGGGCATCAATATATCTATAAAAATAGAAACGCTCTTACTGGTACGACGTTCAATAATGCACGGGACAACGTCCGTGTTGTTTACGTCATATTTATGACGTCACCAGCGGCTTTTTAGCCGTACATGATGTTAAACTTGTACATGCTGTTAGAATTGTACATAATTGTATGTAAAGCACATAAATGAAAACGGGTTATAACGGCGCGTGAATCTCCCCGTTAACACACGTTTTTCTCCTAAAACACCGGCTAAATGGGCAAAAATAGCACATTTTATGCTAGAATACTTGTAAAATAACGTCGCACACAACGCATATTTCGCGCTAAACTAGAAGAGTTTTTCTTTAATCGTTTGTTTAAAATATCATTTTATTCGCGCAGACAATTGTCAAAAGATATATTATAAAAGTATTAGTAAAGTAATGTGATCCATAAGCCGGATTTGCTCTCGTTGAGGTCGGATTTGACGTACGACTCAAGCAAATCCGGCATGCTGGATCACGTTACTATACTAATAACCCTATTATCTCTTTTCAGAGATATAGTCTGATTAAGTGAGATATTTCTGTTTGGTAGAGAGATATTTCCTTAATATTGGGAGATGTCTTTCAAAACATGAGGTATCTGTATTCAAAGAAAGATATCTCTTAATTAACAGAGATATCTCTGAATTTTCAAGATATCCTCTATTCTAGGAGATATCTCTATGAAATCAGAGATATATATTCTTTTAGATCAAATAGTAAAAGAGATATATTTCTGATTTCTATAGAGATATCACTTTCACGCTTAGAGATATATTTGCATCACAGAAAGATATTTTCTGAACTTGTAGAGATATCTCTTCTACTTTCAGCCAAAATTAACGCCCGCAAAACTGAACTGGAGAATGGTAGTTGTGAGAAATCTTCCAATTTATTTCTGAAGTACGTATTACATTTACGGATTACGTTTAAGTTAAAAAGGTCTAATATGCACCGAATAATAGGCAATAAAATGTGTGTGGTACAAATAAAGGTGATTTACGTCAGTTAGAAATATTTGTTGATAAATTTGCCAGCTACTTGTAAATGCGATCCTTGGACCTTTAAATATTCAATATCGTAACAAAATGTCATTAATTTCAATGATACTACATAATAGGGGACGATTTTACTTTAATTTACAATTGTGATTTAGAACTTTTTGATTCACTGTTATCTGAGATACGTCATAACCACAAAAAATATTAAGTATCACTTTACAGCTCAGATATAGTAAAAGGTTTACATGTATATACATTTACCCTTTATATTTGAGTACCAAGAAGCACGTAATGGATGCTGCCCAAATCAATAATAACACGGCTATAACTGCTCCAAGAACACTTGCTGAAAAGATATTATTAAAATCATCTAAAAACTCCAGTAGTCCATGATCCGATCCGTATTCGAGCGGTAAATCATTGAACAAGTACATTTTGTAAATCAAGGTGCCAGCTCGACTCCCCGAACCACCACTTATAGATATATATTTCATTTATTATATTTATTAGAACTTGCCATGAGATAGCGCATAACAGGGCTATAACAGGGCTATACACAGTATAAGGACCATCACAGATTTCATTTGAAAAATCGATATCGGATTTTGCTATCGTTTACCGAAGCTGACACTGAAATCGTATGCATCCGGAAATTAACGGAAATCTTCGGATGGTGTTTGTATCATGCAATCCCCCCCCCCCCCCCAAAAAAAAAAAACCTAAAATTATTCATCGCTGTTTGGGTATTGGCTGTATGAGAAACCCGTAAATCGACATTAAAATATGATACTGTATAACGTACTGCGACTCTACGTAGTCAATAGTCAACACATTTCTAAAAGGCGAGTCATGAATTAATGAATGGAATAAGTCATAACTTAAATTTTGCACAGTGAATTATGGTTTCCGTGTTCATCTGCTAAATACATGTAATATCCTCTTCTACAATCCTTGTTACAAATCAAACTGATGAATGAATAGAAAATTATTTGAAATTGACTAAGCAAACTTCAGAAAATGTGTGTCTGAACAGTGAATTATTAATTATTTTAACAATATCGCTTGGGTAATCACGTGATGACTTACGTATGAATGAATCTAAATAGTGCGGTGTTGTTGTTCTTAAAGTTGTCGTAGAAACGGTTGTCGTTGCAACAGGCAGTACCCGTATGTTCACGGTTGCAACGGCTGTGTTTTTCTGTGGTGTGTCACGCTCTATTGCATATAGCTACAAAAAATATAAGAAGATGGCATTCACAAGTTCTTTGCTGGTCAACAATCTGCATTTATTCCAACCTATTCCTGGAAAAGCAAGCATATTCCGTCAAGGAATTCAGGTGACAATGACACAACAGCTTTTAATGCATTCTTTAAAACACACATTATATTGTTTAAAGCATATTACCTAATTACCATTACAAAAGTAGATAGAATGGCCAATATGTTGAACTGTTTTAAAAGTAATTCGGACTTCTTGTTCATTTCTGTGCGTCAAACAAGTCGTCTGAACTTAATCAACACGTCATGTAAGTAATTAGATAAAACAGTTGAATAATTTGGCAACTACGCCGATGTTATGATACCATTTCGTAAGAACCAAGAGAAACATTCAACTTAAAGAAAATTTAAAACACTTAAAATTTCTTACCAGAACAGGCAACATTTCGTTGACTTTACCTTTAAAATGATCTCGTCTCGTTTCTTGAGTAGACCTGGGGACTTTAAGGCTATTAAAGGTCGCCCACGGGATGCGATGACACTAGGAATAGGTTCAAAATCATACGTAATATCCCCATCTTGACTCCTTAACACGAGCTCAAGAATACCACTGGACCCCTGAAAGTATATCAAACATGAAGCTTCAACTAATGGGAATTATTTCAATCATGATGAAAATTGTTACTTAAAGACGATCGCTACAGTTTCATCATTTTTTTCAAGCATTGAGAATTTTATGAAATTTGGTTTGCTGTTAAGGTAATTACTGATAGGTCGGAATATAGGATAAAACAGTTAGTTCACCAGCCTTATTTAACAGTAATTGACACTTTTTGAAGTATACCCTCGAAAGCAGTGAAAATGACCCCTACCTAAACTTATTGATGAAAATATGTTGGATATATTCATTGAGGTACAGGAGAATCATTGGCAAAAAAGTCATTAGGACACTAACTGAGTGTGGAAATGTATGTGAAGATGTATGTGAAGTACGTGACAACAGACAGAGATCGCGATCGACTGATTGAGTCACTTAGTCCTTGTAGATACTTGATCAAGTGTTAGAGATTGAACATAATTATATTGACCGACTTCATGTTGACCATGCACGGAGTCCCCCTCCCTACACTAATTATGATAGTGCAATGTACCTTTTCGGCAACAAAGACCTGCTAGAAATGACCGAGCAAGGACTCCCCAGTTTGCTCACTTAGGCTATATATTGCAGAAAATTCCTTTCAAGTGACACATACTTTTCATCAAACAGTCACAATTTCAAGCAAGTAATTTAAAAGTATTGTTGAAATTAATGCGATGTTTATGTTTATGTTATGTTTATATTATTTATTATCATAAAACTCGGGTGATGAATAGAACTTTAGTTTAACTGCTCAACAATGAAACTAAATTAATTCAGTTTCAAAATCATATCTGACTCAAAGGCATGCAATATGGTATCGCCTTTATACCATGGACTGAAACTAACAAATAAAAGCAAAACAAATAACATTTAAAATTTACAGCCGTTCTTGTGAAGTAGGCTAGTGATTGACCTTGTCATATTTGTATTTAACTTTTTATAGATCATCAAGGAAGTTAAGAAGTTAAAAATAACTGCTTAAAAAAACTTATCAACGAATCAAAATTTAGAGGAAGATAAAGAGAATATTGCATAAAATCCCCTTGAAACTTTAAACTGTCTTCTTTTTTTTTTTTTGGAGAGCATTGCAGGATTGTTGAATCAAGTAAAAGTTGTATAGTTAATGCCCATTTGACAAACACTTAAATAAATACACATACACTCGTAAGTTGCACGGTATATTTTGTAATCTAGCCGCAGATAAGCTCTAATGTACACAATTGAAAGCCACATTATATGAATAAACTACGGACGCTCATTGTCACCATCAGCTTGGTAGACTCCGCTAAATTTTGTCCGTTCTTTATTCGGTTGTCACCAGAATATTTTATCTGGTTGTCGCCAGATTAGATCACAATGTGTACTTGCTTAAATCTCGGTCGTTTGAAAAAAAAACTAGATTGCTCGGAGTTGTTGCCACCGAGTGTACGAAATGTTGCCAAATTAACATTGGCTGTATTTTACCTCGGAGTTTATTGAATAGCAACAAAAATAAGGAAGAAAGTTTACTAATCATACTATTTCGGCCAAGTTTGACAACCAGCCAATGCACTACGGTACATTTTTATGTACAACTTGTCCCTGAAACCAAATCTTTGACTCAAATAAAGTATTTGGCTATTCATGTTTACACACACAACACATTTCTTCTGTTAATCCTGCTTTTTTTATTTCAACATTTTTATTCACTCTGTTTTTCTTGTTGTATTAGCTGGTTTATAAAAGTATTTTTGTGTCTCTCGATTTTTATGAATTTTAACAATTTGAATATTTTTTGAAAATCATAACTATTTCGGTACAGGTTTTTCTGTTGAGAAAAAATGTCTATCTTAATTCGCACAATTTGTGTGCTAGAGGTAATGACATGCTAAATTACAAATTGGTTTAAGTGAAACGTCTAAAAGTTTCAAAATGACATGTTCGTACATTATGGAATGATAATGAAATCGGTGCATTCTGTTTTGGATTCATTTTTCATAAAATATATAATCTCAAGTTTTTTTGTGATGGAGCATCCCCCTCACACTCAGACACAAACTGTATTTGCCCAGCTACGCTCCTGACAGATGTAAATCGTTTTAAAAAGTATTGAGTTATTCTAATACAAGCTATGTGACACCACTGATTCTAAACGATAACAGTTAAGGTTACACTAATTCATTTATTCTCAACTTACAACTTAGATTAAACGCTCTCGAGACCCATTCCAGATGGAATCAACATCGGAGAGAGAGAGGCAACGTGGAATTATTTGTGTTTTACCTAAAGAGATATAGAGTTTATAAATACCGTGCGTGTTTTGAAAGTTGATAGGCCAGTCTATCGAAAGTGCATTAATATCTAAATTCAATATTATCAAATGTTGTTGATTTGCGAAAATGAATTAACATTTTAGAAATACTACAAGTAGATATATATCAATTAACATTTCAAAAGTTTCGAATGGTTGTTTATTCAAAATTTAAGTGCAGGCGGAGTTACAACGAAAGAACTAAGACCCACAAACAACTCGTGTTGAAGTGGGCGTGAATTAAACACAGACAGCACGCGCCGTTACAAAATACATGTAGCGACTATGTCAATCAGATTCTCAAGTGGGCATGAATAAGTGACAGTCCACATTCTTATTTCACAGATATTGTAATACTGTCACAGTGATGCAATTTTTCTAGTGACGGCAAACCTATCTGCAACTGCAATACAAGTTAGCCTCCACAAAAGTTTCAGAAAAAATCACTATGACATAATCAGTGTATTTTTTCTTCTTCTGAGATTGTTTTTATAAGTACACAAATCCCCTCTTCTATTAAATGATAAAAATATTACTTTTTCTTACTCGAAACTCACTTTTTTGAACTCGAAACTCAATCTTTTTCATACGAAACTAACCTTTCTGACTCGAAACTCACTTTTTCTTACTCGAAGCACAGACAGAAGAAATGAAAAAGACTGTCAGGCAGAATATTAAAGGCAATCAAAGCGTCCTTTGATTTATTGAAAACTCCTTTGATTAATTGAAAACTCCTTTGATTTATTGAAAACTGACAATGAATCAAAT
>JAUMHA010405313.1:11999-22969 GCA_032359765.1 Saxidomus gigantea | reverse complement strand
AGTAGTTTTCAAGTTATGCTCCAGACAAGGAAAAGTAACAAAGGGCAATAACTCTGAAATTAGTAAAGATGGAGTTATGGTTCTTGTGCACTGCACTCCCTCTCAATGTGCTTGACAATTCTATGAAGTTGTATTGAATTCCAACTAGTAGTTTTCAAGTTTTGCTCCGGACAAGGAAAATGCAACAGACCGCCCGACCGCCCGACCACCCAACCACCGGGTGACTCCTATATACCCCCCTAAACTTCGTTTTGGGGGTATAAAAAAAGAAGAAAAAAGAAGAAAAAAAAAAGAAGAAAGTTTGAAATTCGTTTTGGGGGTATAAAAAAAGAAAAAAAAGAAGAAAAAAAAAGAAGAAAGTTTGAAATTCTAGTACCAAGTATAATGGTATACCTCTAAAGTACATGTAATATTCGAATCATGCTGACCTTGGGCAGTGACCTTACTGTCTCTTAAACCAACCAGTATCCTGGTTTAACTGTTCTTTCTTTCTTTATGGTGGTTCTTCAAAGAAAAGGTATGGGAGTGGTGTTGAAGACCTCATGTTGTACTTGTCTTGACATTAAAATTTTTACAAGCCATCCACTTGTCAACGGTAGCTCCCAAACATGAAAAATATAGTTCAAGGACAAACCTTGCTTACTGGTTCTAGGGGTAAACTCTATCTCACCTAAAAACCTATCTCTTCTCACCAATAAGCCTTAAAACTTTTGATTTTTGCAGGTTCATTTCTACCAAGCAGTTCCTTAGACTGAGGTTATGGAAAAGGCAGATATTTCAAGGCTTTTAACAAGAAATGTGAATTGCCATGTTTTCTTTGTTGTTATGAAGGCCGCATAGTATATAAGTTGTTGTCTTAATGTGTAACCTTCGGAAAATAAAGATATTATTATTATTTTCTCACAGAATACCTGTTTATTTATAAATTTTGAGCAAGAATTACATTCATTCAAAAGAAGCCTCCCACATGCTAGCCAAAGTACACACCTTGTCTAGAGAAATCTGAGTCATATTGTACTTTTAACACCTGTTACATGAACTAACATAGTCTATAAAAAGATGTTGTAAAAGCATCTATATTCAGTAAAAGCATCTCACACTTGTTACACATTAACCCCTGCTCTACTTTTATTCCTTTGTATTGCATTATAGATGCGCTACAAATCTTATTTATTGACATGTGGGAGTACAAGTCTTATTTGTTTCTGTGTAAGTACTTTTTGTGATTTATAATATTCCGTTTTACTTTCAATTGTGAAACAAATTCTTACAGCTTATATTAATCTCTCTCAACACTCACTCCAGATTGAATCAACCTCGAAGAGAGAGATAGGAATTATTGTGTCAATGCCTTCTGAGGACGTTACCACTACATGGCACACTGATAGGGATCGAACCCATGACCTTACGATCCTGAGGCAAACACGCTACCACTACATGGAACTGGATGGGATCGAACCCATGACCTTACGATCCTGAGGCAAACACGCTACCACTACATGGAACTGGATGGGATTGGACCCATGACCTTACAATCCTGAGGCAAACACGCTACCACTACATGGAACTGGATGGGATCGAACCCATGACCTTACGATCCTGAGGCAAACACGCTACCACTGCACCTCATCATACTTTTCATTTCAACCTTCAAATAATTCTATGCTCTTCTTTGTGCAATGTTACAGGTTTATACATTCCTTACCATACAAAGACATGAACAAGAAATCCTTTACAAATCAATGTTTACCTGTTCTTGATTTTCTCGCTGTGTTGTAAGACGAGCCTCTATACATCGCCTCGTCTCTAAGAATGCTTTCCTCTGGGCAACTTCGGTCGGGTAGTGGGTGAAAATCCCGGCAATATTGGCACATATAAATACAAAGATATTGCTGACAATCTGAAATCGAAACAAAAAGTATTACTCAGAAAAAAAGTAACATAGAATGTTACAATATGTAACATTATTAGATCACATTTCATGTGTATATACATGATATATGACTGCCTTGATTATCGTATTTTATTGGATAATGAGTTAGCAAAACAAGTAAAACTATCACTAAACTATCACTAAACTATCACAAAACAATCACTGTGATACTTAACAGCTTCTCCTAACGATTCATTTTTCATCTATTCTTCAACGCTATACATACATGTACATGTATAATGTAATTATAAATAGTTCCAATTTTACATAAAGTAAATAAAAAGGATGAGTCACAGCTACAGTGTTTGTCTAAATATAAGAATGAAGATGGTAGTACCTGTTTCCATACAGAGTTGTCCTCATGGTTCCTGACTACGGTGATGGTGATATGTAGAAGTGTTATACAATTGGCACTTAGTACAGCAATACGCATTCGCACGGGTAATAATGTGTAAGTCATATACACAAACAGTATAGCGCACCATACGCTGTCCGACGCCGACCGGGGATCAGTGTCTGCTGTTATGATACATATAAATCCAAATAAAATAACGATAATTGCGTAACAGACCAGCTGTGCTTGCTTTTGATCAAATGAACTTCGGTTACAAAGTACTTCGAGAAAAATGAATATCACAATGACAAGTCCGAGGCAAACTCCGCGCATCGGCAGCACTCCGCCACTAACGTAATAAAATATTACCATTAGCACGGAAATTGCACAAAACACTGCCATCAGTATGGACAGGTTATACTGATTTAATTTAAAGAAATATCTCTGATAAAGAGCCTCCAGCTTTGGGTTTTTAAATCGTTTCGTCTGGAATACATGTTTGTAAGACCTTTGGTTGAACCACGTCTCATTTCTAAATACATCGATGTCTTCAAGTTTTACTTCTTTCCGACGAGCTCTTTTACGACGGTCTTCCGCTTCAAAAGCGTCCTGAGCGCGTTCCCATGCCGACTTGCGTGTCGCTGATGTTGGAGACTGAACTGGCAGTGGTGACACCTTTCCTGTTGTCTTGAGATTGAAATATTCCAACACTGACTGTCTACTGTGAGTTTCCGATTTTTTACCTTGGTTGTTAGTAGCACCTGTGTAACTAACCCTTACTCCGGAGTCTGACGCACTGTCCAGACCCTTGTCTCTTCCATTCATCCCAGACACTTGACCATTTTTCATATTTTTACTAACACTAAACATTTCCATGTCAGGTTTATTCATTTTTATATTGACATCTCCTTCCATCCTACCTCACGGCTACCGATAATATATCTCCCCTCTGTGACATGAACTTCATCTCGATGAAACGTACATGATTAACTGAAAAAATATATCAATATAAGAACTAATTATGATCACAGCTTAAAGGAATTTGTGACTTCAATTTGACAGAATCTGATACACTAACGTTTAGCTAATACTCGTTAATATCAAAATCGTGCTATGAAAGGCACATCTATAGGAAACCAATACAATGTAGTATTAATATACATCTGACATGTAATATCGGAAACTGGTTTAATCATATAATTTTTATCATCCTTATCTATCAATAAAACCATATTCAACTTCAGCCTTCAAAGTACATTCTACTGGTATTTCTCCCAGGACTAACTTAGAAGTTAATAAGTCACACTTTAAGCCATGTAATACACCTTATTTGATAACTTAAGTCTGTCAATAAAAAAAAAGAGATAAAAGTTCTAAAATACGTTAAATTTTATCATCAATAAGAAAATAGAAACATTACCGAGTATTGATCTTCTTTTTCACCAATGAGACACAAAAACACACAACATTTATGAAAAGCAATTTAAATCATATCCTGTTGGTTTTTTTTTTAATTAAACTAAACCAGAGATATTACAGTTTTCAAATTGACATAAGTGTCCATGGTTAACTTAATTAGTACAGAGGGGTAGGAACTGGGGTGGTGGCCACCACTCTAATATTTGAATTCAAACAGCGGCGAAATATTAAATTTGCCTTTTTATGGAAAAAATTAAACTCTAATGGTGAAAGACTGTTGCGGTCCTTGATACAATAAAATGTTCACCAATTACGGTCATATTACCGGCGTCTGGTGTAGGTCATCTTCGTAACAGGATTCTGTACACAATCGATAATCCGTAACGACTACGGACTTTTCTGGCTACATGTATAATTGTCAAACGTGTCCGTGAATGTGCTAATTGCTAAAGATGGCACACACAAGAGACTTGCGATTAATCTATTCTAGTGTTTCGTATCCTGCCATCAATTTAGGTTAGTAACTTTTGTGTGAAAAACACACAAATTGGTGTCAGAGTACAGAATAATGTATTTTACATCGTACATAATTTATTATATTAACTTGAATACTTTGACAATTAACTTATTTGTTTGATGAACATCAAAGAAAACAAACAGTTTGCTCTTTTAATTAACTCAACATACAGCACACATTACAAGACTATTCTTATAAACTCTGTAGATCTAGATACATTAACAAGTATTTCGATCAGCTCTTGCTTAAAAATGGAAAAACAAATCGGCCTGGCAACTTTACATTCCCAAAACAATTGTTCGGTAAAAAGAACCCTAAACAATGTCAATGTCACAAGAATTCAGTTACCAACAGTTGTTATAAATTGTTCCCAGAAATGCACCTGATCGCACCATGTATAATAGATGTTTGTAAAATTTTCCAGGGGACACACCGGACCCCATCCAAATGGAAAGAAGACACACCCCCTGCCAAACCTACCCCCGTTAGCAGCCATAAAGACATTTTTGTCCCTACATGCCTGTAGTATCAGTTAAATGTACATATATAAATATTTATTACCCTTCCGTGAAATTTACGGACTTCTGATTGGTCAACAATCCGTAAATATATATTGATATTTACGGGCAAGCCGGTAATATACACTTGACATTATCCTGTTACTGTACCCCATGCTAAACCTGAGCTTGTTTGCCACGTACACTACGTCAAAGTATAAGTCCGTGCTGTTTTGTGACGTCACGAAGTGACATTGAGGTATCATAAGGGGATTTGAAGCTCTGCTTACATTCAGTCGTTAAATAAATAAAACATAAACGGAATCTTTCAATATTGAAGAGTGACAGGGAAGGGTAATAAAATTGTTATTTGTTTTTGGCGTGATATATGGGGATATATTGCCCGCCTCGACATATTACACTCGCCTTACGGGTCGGGTAATATAAGTCTAGGCGGGTAATATATCCCCATATACCACTTCAAAAACCAAATAACATATAATATATACATACTATTATGTATATATAAAATTAAGTCATGTGAAAAAGTAAGACATTAGGTGTATTTGCAATGGAGACACATTTAATCATAGCTTTATCTTAAAATTGCAGTATTCATGAAATTCTCTGAATTTGAAAAAATAACCTCTACAGGGGGGGCATTGGTCTTACTATAACATTAGTCTGATTTTGACCCTTGAGGTACATACCATTGTTTTTCAATAAGCTGAAAGTACATTCACAACTCAGTGCTCGAAGACTATATATAGTACCTAGTTTCCTGTAGCAACAATAAAGTCTAAAGTAGATATTAAGTTCTGAAATGATGATTGGCAAACGAAATACATTGCAGTAACCATGGTAACCATTCAACCAACTGAATAATAGAGAAACTAAATTGGAAGATGACTGTGCCTTGTAAGGGAATTAGGGGTTTGAGTCCCGGTTCAACACAGCAAACCTTGGTCATAACTAAACCCAGTGGTACAAGTGTAATACAGGGCTAAAGCTTCTGCTCTTAAAGTGAATATAAAGTGAATAAAGCTATTAACAGTGCAGCAGGTTGCAGATCATTCAGCGCATCTGTGATCAAACATCTTTTTAACTACTCGATCCCTTGTCTTTGTAACATATATTGTTTTTACATGATATTTGATAAATAAAATATTTTTAAACTAAACATCTTTTTCCACTTCCAATACACCCAGTTTCTTGTGTTTGCTGCTATGATTCACCACAAACCCGAACTGGCTCACTTTTCATACAACACAGGGACTTATTACTTTCAATACCCTCTCTCTCATTCCCTTTCTGTTCACCACAAGACTTAAACAGGGAACAAAAGGTGTGTTATTATATTGAGGGAAATGGATTTCAAGGCAGAATCACATTCTTTTAGCAGTTAGAACTTACTTTAAAGTGGCAGTACAAGTAAGTTGTTAAATACATATATACATGGATGCTCCTATAATTGTGCTAAAATGCTTGGAGCACATGCAGCTAGCAGTATAATACCGTATATCGGTTTTTTTTCGTGTGTGTTTAATTTTCGCTATATTCGTGAGCAGTGAAAATCGCGAACTTTAGAATCAGCGAAAATTTAGTACAACATTTCGCGAAATTGTAAGTTCCGCATGCTACATGTATCACGTTTAGCACGTTATCTTACATGAACTGTATAATTATCATATTAAATAAGGTGTCAGTTCTTTACCTTACTTACCTGAATGCAATATCCGGTCATGTGTTGAACACTAACCTCTAAAGATAATTGAGCATTAAAACAGTTGAAACCTGTAAAAGCAATCTTCGCGAAAGTGCGAAAGTCATTATCGATGCACTATAAATACCATTCATTCAATGAACATACATGATGTATTACTATGCATTGTTTATTTTAGCAAACAAACAAAACAAGCCGAGCAGTTCGAGATACCGGTTTATAGCACTGTCACAAAGTAATTTCCTTTCATTTATAAAACGATGTCATGGTTAATTTCCCCCTTAGTTAAATAAACGCAAAAATCAAAATCAACATTTTTAAAATCGAGAAAAATAGAATCGCTAAAATTAAAACAGGACCAAAATCGCGAAATTTGATGTACGCGAAAAAACCCCGATATACGGTAATATAACACAGCTTACGTAGGGCAGAGATGCTGTTTGAAGTATCTGTTATACCCGAGTATCCAGCTTTAATAAAATTTGCTTATGAGGTGTAGTCAGTTAATTTGCCAATGTATTTATATCATTCTGTCTCTCAATTTAATGCGTTGTCAATACACATTATTTATGTATTTTTTGTGTAAATTAATGTACATGCAGTAATACATGTACTGTCATGCACTTTGATTTAGGTTATTTTCAAAACCTTTCAACTGCTTGATTCAGCAGCTGTACTTGCTGAGTGCTCTATTTTAGCATTATACTAGGTAAATGATATGGTACAGATTCACCATCACTTTGAAAAGATGTCAAAATATACTCTATCATCTATAAGGATGATATTTTTATTCTGGACAGAGTTCATTATCACTGCAGACATTTCACCCTTCATTCACCACACATTATTCACCACAGACCTACTTTGCACGTGAAAAGTTAAATGACAAGTGAATGGTCTGTGACCTTGCTGAGGTGAATAGAAGTAAACCGTCCCTGTGGTGAATAGCTGTCATACAAAACTCGCCGGCTATTTACAGCAGTAATTCACCACAGACCTAATTTGCATGTGGAAAGTATAGGTAGTAAACAAAAAGTTGATCGAAAGTGAATGGTCAGCAAACACACTAACTTAAATTTCTATTTTGATGTTCTTTAGCTTATATTATATGCCATTACTTGCATGGGTACTGGTTGGGATCAAACCTGGGATTCTCTGATCCTAAGGCAAACACACTGCCACTGCAACACAGCATGTCCACTGTAGCATGATAACTCGATTAACTTCAACCGGCGCAACTAGCAAAAATTATACTAGCTGTACTCATCTAGACTAAGGCAATGTAGACAACATAGTGGGGGCACTGGAATTTGAACCTCGGACACCGTGATTCTAGCTACAATCACCCTGCCACTGTTTCTGCTACTTGTAAATAGAGGTGCAACGATTTGAATGCGATACATTGGAACTCGACTACCGCACCTACAATCTGATTCACGATTCAACCCTGACATTTTCAATTCGATGCGTTTTTTAATTAGTCCCAGTTTGCCCAACGTAACTTAGTACCAGAATCCCGGCCTTTAGCGACACTTCGTCATGCCGTAGTCACTTCCCTTGTTGCTTATTAATTGTACTAGAAATAAAATAGGTTTCGTCTAGTTCTGGCTTCCAAAACTCTAAATGTTGCTATTTTCATATTTTGTTTTTCGTCAGGGGCGGCTTACCCGTTCAAGCATATAAACCGAGTACGCTGAAGTTGTTTTAGCTAGGTTTTGTCTTGCTGCTGAAGGACCCCCAGAAAAAAAATACGTTTAAATTGTGGAAAGGGCTGAAAATGCTGAAATTGTTGTGACATAAACATGTAAAAAATCGAATCGAAAAAATCTGCAAAAATTAATCGAATTCGAATCAAATCGGTTGTCAGCTGAATCGTTGCAGCCCTACTTGTAAAGCCATGCATATCTTGAATCACAGTGATGGAAGATCAAAATATTGAATTTATCAGAATTAGACATCTGCTTACAAAAAAGTTGAAACAATATTTTTTATTTCCAGCAACTCACCTGTGTATTTCAATTTTCAAAATTTCCCTCCACAAAAAACTTATCTGGTACGCTCGAGTAATTGCCTTAAATACAGCTTTTAAAACCAGCTTGTGACAGCAAAGAAGTAAACGTTATGCTTCAATTAACAATAATAACACACCTGTACAAGTTATAAATACCTCCGACTTCCTGTTACCTGAAGTGAATGAAGAAGTGATAACGATTGGTCAATATTGTATCTGACTAAGTACTAATCGAGTTATTGGAATTTTGCTTGTTTTAGCGCTGAAAGTAGCCATAGAAACAGATTTAGTTTATAGCATCACTGGAAAAATCGATGAAAGAAACATCTTTCAACGTGTTGACACTGTAAGGGGAAGTAACTAGTACTGCTGGATTAATGATATGATTATTATTCCTAGACACGGAAATTACGATCCGGATTGGTTTGGTTTAATCATATTTTATTGTAAATTGTTTTACATAAAATATACATAAACATAAAGACAATTTATACATGCTGGTGTAACATTTACAAATGGATTGGGCCACGAGTTATTCCAACTCAGTGAACGGCCCGTTCCACAAGTCAGGAAAATGACATACAAGTAGTTGATACAGATAACTGAATTCTCATTCGTTATTATTTAGTACAAGGGATTACTATAAAATCTGAATATAAGACAGAAAGAGAGAAAGAGCCAATATAGAATTGTCTTGCCTAATGGTTGAGTCAAGGTCTAAAAATGATGAACCGGGACAGATATTGCGCAATGTTATATACCAAAATGTTTGTAGTTAATGAAACCGCCGGCATAAATTGGCATAAGTGGTGGCGATCTGAGAAATCGAAGATGGCGTCCAAGATGGCCGTTTTTTCTTGAGATTGTGTCTAGGATTTAAACATAGAAATGTATAAATTCACACAGAATATACAGAAAAAAATGTAGCCTTTTGTTTGGACAATTCTGGAGCAATAATATTAAGTATATATTCGTCCCAGGACAATTTTAGGGTTTCGAGAGGGTTTTTTCCAAGCAACTTAGTTCCTTTTCCCAATTTGATTAATTTATGTGGCCAGATATATAAAATATGACTTAAAATAGTTACACACCTGTGTAACAGCAGAAAAACTAGGATTCTTTTGAGTGTACGAGCATTTAAAAGTGGGTGAGGTAATTTCACATGCATTTTCAATATAAATGCTTAATATTCATTTCAACTTTTAAGTACATTTGATTGTTATTTTTAGTTAAATTTATTGCATGTTATATATGTTGCATACATGTTGCATTTTAGCAGATACATATCATTTCTGATTTAGAAAATCAAGGATGGTTTCAAAATTGCTGCCCAAATCACAAAATTGGTTGAATGTAAGCGTAAGTCATATCAAGTTTTAGGGTAGGTAAATCAAATGTATTTCGATCAATATATAGTTTATACTAATTCTATTCATTCCCGATTGCGAAACAAATTCTTACAACTTACATTAATCGCTCTCGAGACTCATTCCAGATGGAATCAACCTCGAAGAGAGAGAGAGGCAATGTGGAATCATCATTTGTGTCTTGCCTACGGAAACTACCGACATGGCGATGGTAGGGATCGAACCCGGGGCCCTTCGATCCTGAGGCGAACGCGCTACCACTTGTGAGTAAAAATATAATGTAAAATATATAGTTGAGTTGAGTTAATTAATTTCGTTCGCCTTATTTACAACTTGGTATTTAATATTAATGCACTAGCTGCCATGATTAGCTTTTGCAAGTTGGTGGGGTAAGTTAAAGTGCAATTGAACTTTTCTGAACAGTTTTCAGATTGTAAATAACAGCACAGGTAAGCTTTATTCTATTTCACTTTTCTAAGAGAGAAAGTTTAACGCATAATAAAGTATAAATAGCTTCAACTGATTTAGATGAAAGTACTGTAACTCTTTTCATGAAAATACGAATTTTGCCTGAAAACCATCTTCCATAAATGTTAAACAATGATGTGCTGTTAGACAGACAGCAGATTTCTTTAAGAACGCTGCATTATTCTTCAAGTTCAAAACAATGCACACGAAAGCTTTGAGACTAAAAATGTTATTATCTTAGTAACCTAAGTCTGAAATAAAACTCAAATATTCAAATTACACGTGTTTTCTATTTCCATATTAAAATTTAATACTTTGTGTGTACTTTCGTTTGTTGCCTATTATTTATAGACATGCATACAGGTTCATTTACATCAGTCAAATTTTAGTATTTTTTTTTTAGTTTTTTTTTTTAGTTTATACAAATTTATTTTAGTTCGATTACGAAGAAAGCTCCTTAGCTTATTTAAACGCTCTTAAAATTTTTAGTATTGCTATGTATTACATTATCAACATGTAAAACTCATCACATAATCATATAGTATGTTACAAATAAGCCACAAAAGCAGCATTTTCCAGCTAATTGCTACTAACAGCAAAACTCATTCAGAGAATTTAAAATCTGCGGCATTATGATCTGTATTTATGTACTGTAAGTACATATTCATTTTATTCTGTTATTACTGTTTAAACTTAACAGA
>JAUMHA010405313.1:0-11899 GCA_032359765.1 Saxidomus gigantea | reverse complement strand
GCGGCATTATGATCTGTATTTATGTACTGTAAGTACATATTCATTTTATTCTGTTATTACTGTTTAAACTTAACAGAATAATATAAACTGAAAGGCAATTTGGAATGCCTTCTTTTTACCTATGTCATACACGGATGAACAATTACCACACCCTGTAAGACAATAAACAGACAACAAGAACTTTAGCTGGGCAGGCAATAAATTTGCAACTATCCTATGGATTGGTTTATACCTTGTAAGGTCAGTTTGTATAGATTTTCAATCAGTTTTGAGAAAGAGTTTGTCAGCAAGACTAGTGTAGTAATGAACCAAACGAACCATAATAGCGGCTTTCTAGATCTCAATAGAAGATGCATATGCCAAATGTAGTATTATTCTACCATCAGCTTCGTTCTGACTGGACTCTATTTCATCAACAAAAGATATTTTTCCCCTCGCAAGAAGATGCTGGCAATTTTTAGTAAGATATCTTGTATAAAGCTTTGTTAGCCTTTACTATTGGCCAAGCCTCTCTTCCAGTCTGTTAATAGCATGCTCATTTGAATAGCAACAGGGGCAGTGGAGGTTCTGTTACAAGGTCTCTGGCGTGTCTGGACTATTTGTAAAATATTTGTTAAAAATAACATGAACTTGTGTACTTTACACACTGTTTTTAAAGAATATAGTTCCAGAGACCAGCAGCCATATAATTAAGTTTGTTCATTAGAAAGTTGCAGCATCTGAATTACTGCCATAGGATCATGCACAACACAGTCAGTGTCAGACATACATAGGTGAACCAAATCAGGATTAAGAAGTTTCCAATTTTTCGTTAAAGTCAGAGGTTTTGGTTTCATCATATCTTCAGTATCTGAAAACAAACTTAGTGGAACCGATGCATTTTCAAAGTAGGGTACATGTTCAATTACCTATTCAAATACCTATTTGAATGCATTAATAGCCAATAATCTCAAGTACATACATGCACATGTATCTTCACCATTAAAACTGACCACCTTTGTATTAACATCAACAGCACTTTTGATTGTTTACCGTTTTGCCCTTGGTAGCGGGTAAAAAATCTTCAAGGCTTGTTGCTTTCAAAAGAGAACCATCAGTCACTCCTGTACAAAGTCATACAACATCTTTCTGCCCTGGTACTGGCATGACAGAAGACTGCTTTTAACCGCCTGCGATATTTCAATTACAGTTGTAAAGTTAAGCCGTTTTGTTGGAGGACTAGAAATAGAAAAGGGTCTACAAAATGCCTATCAAACATCTGAAACATTTTATGTACTGCCTCATAGTTTGTGTTTTGAGAAAAGGCGTATCAGTGTGATGTTTATTGTACAAATAATTGAGGCCACTATCATAACCACAAGAGAATGAAGAAGTTCCTGTCAAAGGTGAAGACAGAAACTAGCATATTTAAGCACTATCAGTATGTGCGATACCATTTACTTTAGCTTTGTAGTCAAACCAAACACCATTGAATGAACCCTTCGCCAATTTTGTTACGAACGCACCTTTTTCTCCAAGTCATCTACTTACTACTAGCTCATCGGGGAGTCAATTCATTCGAAGTCTAGGTATGACATGATTTGCAGCAAACAGGAAAGGTTAAAAAAGCTTTGCCTTTGAAAATCCAACAAACCATACCTTGATGAAGCAAAGTAAATTTTGAGAGGAGGAGGGGCCTCCAAAAAATAGGAACGTTATTCTAAACAAGTCATCCCGCTGATCTAAGTTCATCAATTTTAGGGAGAATAGAATTTTCATTTTTTTCTACCATTCCTAGGAAAACTTCCTGCTGAACATCAGAGGTGATATTTAAAGCTTTGAATTTCTATAATATACGATAATAAGACTTAACGGACGAAAGAACCTGCGATTGAGTACCCAATTAATATATCAGATATTTCGTCATTTTTTCTTCCAATGTTACTTTTTATTCGCTATAAATTTGTATACTATTATGATCTGTATCTACATTGTTTACAGGTTGGACGTTTGAATTTTCCCAGTACTTTTATCTTGAACACGTGATGTGGCTAAATGTCATTCATTAATTCTGTCCTGTCTATGTTTCTGATGATTTCCACATTTTGTTTAAAGCTGCAGGATAAAACAACTTTATGATGAAACAGTATGAGACTTTTCGACTGTTCAGCAATTATGTGTGTACCAAGGTTATAATGGCATTTGCTTGCCAAAACCCAACCGTGGTGTTAAAAAAACGTAATTTTCAGTAAAATGTATTAGCTAGTCACATTTTAGGTCAAACGAATAATGATGTTGTTTTTTTTCAAAAAAGATATGCAAATAATCTAGTAAAGAATATGTCAATATAAGAAAAATACACTACAAGTGCCCGGTACACTGAAGTTTGACTATATTTTAGTCTAAGTGTCGGCCATTTTGGAAGCCATCTTGGATTTTATAAACTTGCAATAGCTGAATAATACATATAAGCTGATATCTATTCATTTGAAATACAAACTACTTTAAGGTAAAGCTCATAAAACTATGTTTTTAAATGTATGTATAAAATGACCGACGTAGAAAAATATCTCAAAAGTCAGAAAAAAATGACCTGTAGAATGATGGCGACAGTAATAACAACAGTACGTGAAACTGTTATGTGATCTTTTTTACAAATCAGATTCAACTAAGATTTAATCAATTCCAACAAAATTTCATTTTTTTTACATTTGTTTTGTAAAAAGAATTAATTGATATGCGGTCTCCATCATTCTCCAACCACCATTTGTCAGGCTTTTGAGCGACGACCCCTACGTCATTTATAGTATATATATAGGCCTGACTCTGATTCTAGTAATTCTTTCAGCAGCGTGTTTCTCTTAACAAGTTTTTCAAGTTAAAGTTAAATTAGTTTTGACTTGCCATCCCCGAATAAATAAAAAAAGTTACTCATATTTTTGTCACGGTACTTCCTTCCATGTATGAAGTATCGACTTAATCCTTTTAATAATTTCGAGTTATGCTCAGAACAAGAAGTTTTCGGACTGAAGGACGGACACAGGGGAGCGGTGGTGTAGAGGTTAAGATGTCTGACGCTCATCCTGGAGGTTGCTGGTTCGAGCCCCACTGGGGTCACGACCGTACCTCCTCATATGACACCAGTACTGGTTTTTCCAGGACGCGGACTCGAGGGTGACTCGGTAAGCTACAAGCTTTCTTCACAATCGAGCTAAAATAAATTAGTATAAACTAAACTGGCGAATCTAGTCTCCTCCCTTCGGGAACATACATGCAAAAGTCAATTATTTGATTGTTATGATGCAACATAGTACATATAACAAAGAGAAAAGTTTGACTAAAGTCATAGTCACTGTGAGTTTTTGCGGGAGATAACCATGCCAGTATTCCTTTAAATGTTACTGCTTCTACTCTCCCCTGAATCGTAAAAATACCGGGGGAAAAGTGGTATAAATATAACACATTGTGTATTATATAGTCTTAATTGGGTTTAGATGTCAAATATTCTCTCTGCATATTCATTATACCAGAATATGTGTTCTGTAAAAAAAATGGTTTAACCCATACATCAATTCATTTAATGTATTCCACAGGGACATGTTCTTTTATTAAAACAACCCTTTTATTCAAATTTTCGGCAATGATTGCCTTTTTCAAGAAATATTGTTAGCTACATATTGTCCATCTTTATGACAAGTTTAGAACATCTGGTCATAAATATATGGATACTATGTAGATAATAAAAGTGCTAACAATATTTTTGGAAAAGGCAATCATTGCCGAAAATTTGAATAAAAGAGTTGTTTTTAACCCATATATATATATATACTAGCTAGATAAATACAGTGGCGTCTGTCGTTAGTCAATTGAATCGCAATACTGCAATACAACCTTATTTAAAGAAATAGACTTGTTTCGCAATTTATTTAATAAATAAATTTCGCAAGTGGGCCTTTGTAGGTCTAGATCTCTAGATAGCCGTCATTGGCAATTAGCTTTATTCATTCGGCTGAACGGTTTGACCGATTTAGTAGATCTGATTTGTTTTCTGTCAAACCGTAGAAGGCGAACGACTACAACAATGTCAGCCTGTAAAATCAGTTTGCCTTCGAAGTCGAACTAGTTAGACTAACTGTGATATGTACTGTACTTTTAAAAGAAATACATGTAGTGTCCAAAATTTGTATTTTCATTTAGTTTTATAGTTATCACCTGAAATAGACTTGCCTAAATTGGAAGTCAGAAGATCCCATTGTAAAAAAATAGGTATAAAAGCATTAAAATGACAGCGGCAGTCAGACCCAATATTCCGTAGGCCATATAACTGAATACGCACTGAGTCACCGTTACGTGATTCTTACATCCTCATCTCAACACCTTTTTTGTATTTAAAAGATACACTTGTAGGTGATTGTGCGCAACAATATACACTTAAAAGCTTTTGTTTAAAGTACTTTATTTACAATATCAATTTTCATACTGTGACGGTTGAACCTAATGCAGGACGTAAATTGTACCAGATTAGTAATAATGGTAGTTTCCCATCGACCGAACTAAAATGACAGAAGAACTTTTATCCTACACGTGATTTCCGTGTCCGAGTGCGTTCGGTACAATTCCTAGTCCCTCCACAAACATACAGTCATCTGCACTGACATCAATCAACGTCTCCGCCAGTTGCTTTTGCATGCCCTCTTTAAGTTGTCCCTTCTTTTTCATTCTCTGTAAGGAGGTTAAGGGAATCGTGTAATTTCTAGTACAATTCTTTATTTTGAATCACGATTATTCGTAGGGATATAGAATTTGACTGAATTTGAATCTAACACACCGAGTTCTGTTAATTTTTGTGCAAATTATCAAGACTGAAATTTTTGCAATAAATCGTATTCGGATTGCTCATTTTTTAAAATGATTGCCAGTAACGGCAACATCATCAAACACATTCATATCGCTTGTTTTACAATCGCCAGTTCGAATGCAAACCTTTCCCTTGATAAATACATACTAGTCTGGTTCCCTGTCGTTCTGGCATACCGTACACACCCGTACCGTATTGGTAGGAGCACTTAGCACCACGTGAATGAATCTTCTAGTGTATAAACAATACCTTCAACCACCCGTGTAAAGGTGATTCCAGTCCTTAAATAGTTAAATTGCTATAACGATTTACCCACTCTTAAAGTTTCACTTCATATTTATCTCAGAGGGGTCTTTTTTTTGTTTTGTTAATTTATCTGTTAACTATTGTAAACATACACCTGACTATTTAGAGAGTATTGTATTTGTACGCGGAAGTCGGAGAAAAATATAGATTGGTATAAATATTTCAAACAAAGAATAACCGTTTACTTTAAACAATATCGGACAGCGACGAAAATAAGTTGTAAAAATAGAGGAAATTGCAGGTAATTTAAAGTGTATAATTATTTTGCCTTTTAGTTTTTATACAGTTTTTCAACATATTTGTCAAAGTTGATACTGAATTCTTTCAAGACAAAAGAAATAAGAATCAAAATATAAAATATGTTTTTGTTTTTGTAATAAAAAGCACAATAAAATACAAAAAAAGCACCCGTAAACTATTGGTATTTCAAATTTCAAATATGCGAGGTTGCAGCAATCTGCTAAGAAGTGTTTTGAAATCGGATTTAATTATAATTCAAACTTACTGAAATTCTGTGTTCTTTCAGGGACTAACCTGTCAAAAAGAATGTTCTCAACCATAGTGTTCCGACTTGCTGCTGTTATTTTAATCTGTTCATATGTTACATACGCCGGGGATCTTCCTAAGGACTGTAGGATGAACAACGGCATTCTAGCTTGTGAAAACAGTATCCCGACACAGTTAGAATCAAACGTGTCATTTGTGGTCATTAAAGACTATTTAGAAGATACTATCTCAAATACAACTTTCACAGATGTAACGTGGGGCAATGTAACATCTTTGGATATTACTGTGAACCACAGGACACCACTAACACTGCAAGACAACAACTTCTTTCACCTCCGAAAGAAACTGGATTTTATTGGAATTCATGCTCCAAGATTACAAACTATAGGACGATATTCATTCCACGGTTTAGACAACCTCCAAACGTTAGATATGTCACATAGTACTTACATGGATGAAACCCTTTTGTTGAGAGCAGCACTCGAAAGTAGATTACGCATAAGTACATTAAACCTCGGTTACATTACGTCATCGCACCCCATGAAGGTAGATCAGAACTTAATGTATGCTGTTTCTAAAATGAAAATTCAAAATCTGATTTTCAGTGGCTCTAACTTAGTACTAATGGGTCCATTGAATGTTACCACTCTTGAGTTTGTATTGCGTAATTTAGATCTGTCAAATACAACAATGTCTTCAATAAATGTCAATAAAGCAGATCACAAGCAGATTGCCGATCACTTCGCTAAAAACCTGAAAGAACTGAATATATCGTATACGAAACTGAGATTCTTAGATATCGATAACAATATTATGCCCGCTCAAACGACGAATTGCAATTTCAAATCTGTAATCGGATTTTTGTTCAAAGTCGAAATCCTTTACTTTGATGGAATGTATTCAAATGTGAACACCAACACATTTCATAATATTTCCGCCTGCAAAATTAATCTTCGTTCGTGGTATTTAAGACATAATAATATTCGACATTTTAATATTTCAATCGAATGGCCTAAAGAAACTGCAATAAAGAAAATTGATTTATCTTATAATTTCATGACATATATCAACCCAAACTTTTTGTCTGGACTTATGTCACTTGAATTGCTAAATCTGGCGTCTAACGAATTAAGTTCCATGGAAAAGTTAAAAGAATTCTCTTTTCTTCTGAAACCCCTCAGTACATTACGTGTCTTTAACATATCTTACAATAAAGTGACATATATTCCGAATGAAATGTTCGAAAATTGTGGAAAACTCATCATACTTGATCTGTCAAATAACGACTTGACGGATGTTACGTTTAACCTTCAACACCTACATGCATTACAAGAACTTCGACTGCAATATAACAGAATTTCAACTCTAAGAGAATCAGAGTTCCAAAAACTGACTGGAATACTTCACCTATCTAACACCAATGACAGCGGTGTTGACATTGACTTCACTGGAAACCCTATTCAATGTTCTTGCGAGACTGTTACCTTTTTGGAATGGGTTTATACCACCTTAGAGCCAGTGACCAGACGCTCCCATGAGTGCAATATGGAAGGCAAAATGGTGCGTATAGAGCGCCCTGTCATTAAAAAATCCCAGTTTCTCTGTATTAAGGACATATTAGTTGGAAGTATATCATGCGCATGCGTTATCATAGTGCTGGTAGCTGGATCAATCACTACTCGTTATATTTTGGTTAAAATAAAGAGAAGGCGAATGAAAACAAGAAGACAGTTTTTATACAAATTGACAAATGGTCTTTTACAACAGAACTACCTCTGTTTCTTTTCATATTCTAGTGAAGATGATGATGAAATGAGAAACAATATATATAGTTCAATAACCCAAGTATTAAATGATGTTATGGGAGTGAGTGCGGATTTTGTCTGCACCAGCGACAAGGATTTTAGACTGGGATACCCTATTACAGATGAGATCTTCCGATGTGTTAACGCAAGTTGTGCCATGGTCTGTCTGGTCTCCAGGGCATTTTGTCAGAGCAACTGGTGTGAAACAGAGATGAGAATAGCGTATGAAAAACGTACACCAATAATTCTCATTTTCTTAGAGAAAGTTCAAGAGAGCATAATGCCACCTATATTAAAAAATATTTTCAGTTCACAAACACGAGCAAATTATGTAGAGAAGGATGGAAATTATGATCTGATACCGAGTTATGATATCCTGGCTCAATCAATTACAGATTTAGCGTTTGGTGCCTGTCTTCAAAATACCTTAAAACTAGATACAATATTAATGAGAGAAATACAGGTTACACATTGAATGAAAGACTTGTTACCTGACGTCAAAGTTTTAGTGAAAAATGTAAGCAACTACCAATAAGACTTGTTGCAGTTCCGTAAAACCTTTATCATATACCTTTTTTTTATTTATTATTTCAATTTCACTTAGTCTGTTTTATGCATTTTGAGAAAATAATCATACATATATATATATATTCATAAATATGTGTGTGTCATAATATAAACATAAACATGCTTCTAACAGTGCATATGTACTTTGTCTGACTTTTGACTGTGACAACATGTCTTACTTTTGACTGTGACAACATGTCTGAGCTTTGGCTGTGACAACATGTCTGACTTTTGGCTGTGACAACATGTCTGACTTTTGACTGTGACAACATGTCTCAGTTTTGGCTGTGACAACATGTCTGCCTTTTGACTGTGACAACATGACTGAGTTTTGCTGTGACAAGATGTCTGACTTTAGACTTTGACAACATGACTGAGTTTTGCTGTGACAACATGTCTGACTTTACACTTTGACAACATGTCAGCAGTTTGACTGTGACAACATGTCTGACTTTTGACTGTGACTATAGGACTGACATTTGGCTGTGACATTATATCTGACTTTTGATTGTGACAACATGTCTGATTTTTGACTGTGACAACATGTCTGACTTTTGACTGTGACAACATGCCTGATTTTTTACTGTGACAACATGACTGAGTTTTGACTGTGACAACATGTAAGTGGGGAGCGGTGGTGTAGAGGTTAAGGTGTCGGCCGCTCATCCCGGAGGTTGCAGGTTCGAGACCCACTAGGGTCACGACCGTACTTCCTCATATGACACCAGTACTGGTTTTTCCAGGAAGCGGACTCGAGAGTGACTCGATAAGCTCTACAGGTTTTATTCACAATCGAGCTAAAATAAATCAGTATAATCGTTTAGGATTTATTTCGGCAAAACACTTTTGAATTACACATTCAGTGTAATAAATAGTCGAGTAGTACCAGGGACCACTGACACTGAATTTCTTTAGACAGATCATTATCAATATTTTAGACAATGTAGTGTTCGGTTATCAAAAAAACGATCAGTTGACGAAATGAAACACACAGTGAAATTTTAGCCGATTCTTCCTTGTCGTTAACAAATAATTCGGTATTCGTCAAATTTACAAGGATATGGTTATCAAGTTTATTTCAATCATGAAAAAAACGGGCCAATATCAAAGGAACATGAATACTTATTAGTGTACGTTCATAAATGAAAAAATATTCTTTTTCAAACAATAATGAATGAAAAGCGTGAGTCATGAGCGCCATATGGTTTTACACCAAATCACTTCCTTTTCACACGATTTGCCCGTATGATTTATAGTCATGCAGTTTAATATTCCAGGCGTGTTCCAGTTCTTGTAATCCTTTGTTGAAATTATGTTGTAAATACAGTACACTCCTTATATAACGATTCCGGTTATAACGAAATTCTGCATATAAGGAACACAAGTTCAAGGCCCGATGTTTTCCTTCTTCATTTAGTATGACATTGGTATATGTACATAACATACTATGGACATATGAAACAAATTCTGATGGCCCCAAGCAGTTCCTTATATTTGGAGTTTACTGTAAGATGATTATAGAAACCTAAAAACTTTCCTAAAATATAATTTTCTTCAGACGTGCGCATTGATAACTCATAGCAACGCAAAACCTTAAACAAATTATGAGAAATTCGAATAACATTAATAAATGAAGTTATATAAGACATGTTGGCAAAAATGTCAATAACGTTAGAGTTGCTCATTTAAGAGTCCTTACCTTTGTAAACCCTTTTATTAATTGTCATTGTTAATCAGATGTGTCTGGCAAGCATTATATTTTGTATTTTAATGAGAAAAGTACACTACTATGAATTGTGAACTTCATGAAATATTTATTGTTTGTATTGTTTTCTGTAAATAGTTTGCATAATATAGTTTAACTATGTAGTTTTATGTTTTACTCTTGATATTTTTAATGTTGGCGATACACTCTATATTTACGTTGTGACATTTACTGTGTGTGAGATGATCTACAATGATCTATGCTATTTTTTACTTCTATTTTAATAGTGTGGTTAATACAAGAAATAACAAAAGCTGTCCCTCATAAGTGACGAATGCCCCCTCCCCCCACACACACCCCCATGTCTCACAGCCTATGACCTGAATCTGAAAGGTGTGGACCCGTTACTTGCGCACGACACTTCATCTCCGCTTGCTGAACATTTTTTCCGATTTATTTTAAAATCCGTGTAATAGATATTAAAAGGGTGAAAATCGGTTATTTTTTACAAACACTAACCGAAACTTCTAACGTCCCTTGGTATATAGCGTGCAATACGTCAACTAATCGGAAACCAGTTGTTATAGAATTTAGAACATATCACAAACATCTTAAGAACGAATTCAAACTTTTAAACAATATCGACATCAACTCTTTGTTTTATAATCAATTTTATGAAATGACCATACAAACTGAAATTCACAATAAAAGGTGTATTTAATATTACAAAAACAACCGATTTTCACCCTTTTAATATCACATAATGTGTATACCTAGTTCAATAAAACAATATTAAATTTAAACAAATTACAAATTAACAATAATTTTCACGAAGTATTCCGACTAAGTGATCTGAACATGACTCTTCAAGTATCGCGTGTGACCGTCTTATACACTAATGATAGTAACATCTACATGTACTACGCATTTTGACACAAGGTTAGGTCGAATAACGCATCTCGCGACTTTAACGTCACTTATTTGAAATTGAACTTTGGGTTAATACGATATTATGATACATTCGAAAGTATCTCTTCAGAATTCGAAGGATGTACAGCACTTTGTTACAAAATTATGAACAAAATTCTAAGAAAGTTTAATTTATGCTACAAATAAAGTGAACATACAGTAAGCCAAAAGTAAAATTGATTTGTCAATTCGTATCAAACTTAAAAAAATATGACAAAGAAACATACCACCTGTGATAGTTAATTGAAACGAACTACATGGAAAAATAAGAATTAGCCGCATTTTGTTTTCTTATAGCGTAAATAAGCGAGAACTAAATGTAACAACTTGTTGTTGTTGCGCGCTGCTTTTTAAAATACTTGTCGACCTTGCCGTATCTTGATTTGACATTCGGGCCATTTTACATTTTTCAATTAAAGCTATCGACTGACCAGCAGTGACATTGAGTTGAACACGTGTAGCACGTGCAATTTATGAAGTGTTATTCACCCATCCGGAAAGCCGGTGAACAGGATTAAAATTGACGAAATTATTAAATAACATTATTGGCCTTTACTTACAATGCATCTGTACACATTAGTGTAGCTGTACAATAGATAAAACAAAATATATTTTATATTGAACGGTTTGATAAATTCCACGCCTGCAATTAAAAGAATTCATCAGATGAGCAAATGGTTGTGCGCCAAACAAATTGACGGATAAAAGAAAACATGTTTGAGTTGTAAACATGCGGACGGACCGATAGCTCGAAAGACGGACAATTTGATAGATGAACATTCAGTAGGAATGTTGATGTATTACTGTCTGTCAACTGCTTGACAGTTACCATATTTTACAATGCTCATTTTGGAGATACATCTTGTATTTGCATTATTACATATATACTCATTGTGAAAGATCATTTACAATGGCCTATTGGTTACAAGCACTCAATAAGTAATAGTTTAATTTATACAAAACATTTGCTTTCATTCCTTTTTATTTGCTACGTAAAATATTAAATGTTTTTCTTGAGAAAATCGTAACGTCATTCTGTTTCGTTTTTAATCATACACAAGTAGAAAAATCCGATTAAATAAAGTTTTCCACCCTTTTTTATCTATGCAGTTTAAGGTTACACTACACACATCTCTCGAACCCTTCCTTGACAATATCCCTCTTCGAGCTATCATCACAGGATGTAAACTGCACCCATGAATC
>JAUMHA010405302.1:0-11012 GCA_032359765.1 Saxidomus gigantea | reverse complement strand
CTCGATTGTGAAGAAAGCTTGTAGCTTATCGAGTCACTCTCGAGTCCGCTTCCTGGAAAAACCAGAACTGGTGTAAAATCCACTTTAAATGGGGAAAACAAAGGTCTATGATGCAGAAAAGCAAATTTAAACTTTATCACTTCATATACATCCGATTTGACTGAAGATTTATTGTTTGCTGTTTTCATTTATTTTTCTTCTTGTTTGTTCTCATCACTGACTTCTTTTGCATCCCCTGCTGGACTTGCACAGGCACACTCCTCATCTTGTATACCTCGACTTTTGCCATCATCCTCTGCATCAAAATCTTCTTAAAAAATACTTCTGTCCAAATCTTTCAATGCCATCTCTGTGTTCATACTTTTGGTGTTTTCCTTCAGGTCATTATTTTCCCTGTGAAGGTGCAGGTTATATTGTTCTGTGCTGGTTAGCTTCTGGTTAAGCGCTGCTGTACTAGTCTGCATGTCCTTAAGCGCAAATCCAGTCGGATTAAAAAGGCATTAGATGTTCGCCTCACTTTATGAAGGTCTTCCTTTGCAGTCTGAACTTCACCGACCATCATAGAGTACAGTACTGCCTTAAGCTTCATATCTAGATCCTCCTAGAAGGCATTCATACTTTTTCTAAGCTCCTCTAGACTGGTTCTAGATGGCTTTGCTAATTTAGCATGTGATGTACCTTGCTGCATAGAGGGAGAACATGGTTTCTTGCTAGGAGATGCACAGATACTCTCTGCAAGTGATGAACCAAGAATTTTTGCAGGGGTTGGCAATGAACCCTGCATATTAGATGGGCCTTGTCAGAAGATGGAGCTGAGCTATTAAATGTCATTTTTGGTTGGCTCTCTGTGCTAGAGTGACCATGTGTCTTGTCAGAAGATTGAGCTGGGCTCTTGAAAGTAGACTGGGATTTGTGTGGAGTAGAACTCATCGTTGACGTATGAACCTGAAAGTAGAGTTGCTTGAGCTTCTAAGGTACTTGGGTTTTAAAAGGTGAAACAAGAGACTACTTTTAAAAAGTGCATGCCCCCCACTCCCTATACTGCTTCATTTGAATGGAAGTGTAAACTGATACGTAATATCTGCCTAAAGTGTTGGTCAAATGTTTTAGAACATAGCACTTTACATAAAACTTATTAGATATTGATTTAATTTCGCTTATATTGCTTCTGTTATTAAACCCTTATTCTTGCTATGAAAGCATGTATTTGCTAATGTTTTTTCTAATAAAAAGTGAAGATAAATCCTACACATTGTCAATAGTTTACACATACTGTTTTTAATTAGGATGGTGACTTCGAACAGTAATATCATGATATCCATGTGAAAATAGTTTTGAGTTTGTCGGTTTTAAACTAGAATCTATGTCATTATTGGAAATGTTCTCTTTTAATTATATATCTGACTTTACCGTTATCATTCACTATGAAAAAGCATAAGTAATGTGACACAATTAAACCATGGCCATTTGGCCATCCCAGAATATACTCAACAATGGACACACTACATGAGGAATGAAGCCACTACAAGGAGCATGCTACACTATATATAAGGTGATACATGAAAGGTTAGCTGAGGCACTACATCAAAGTAAGGGCTAAGTTTTGTAAGGGTGAGTATATAACAAGGCGTTTCCGGGCACAACCACACATGCCTTAACATGCCACATTCTTATAAGTTACACAAGTAGTTGAATTTTGGATAGATGCTGCATGCTCTATTATAACATTATACATAAGTATATAAAGTAATTATATGGCCTTTTCTACTTAATGAGGTCATTAAGTGATGCATAAATATATCAAATTACAGTAAAAGTTTTGAAGTTTTCAAGTCTAAAAAGGTATATCATTCTGCAAAAGGGTATGATAGAGTTACCTGTCCTTGCACTGAACAGTTAAGGCATGCTCGCGGAGGTAGACCATGGAACATTGCAGCTAGCTCATAGAGACCCAAATATTGTTCAAATGTACTTCATATATTAAGACTTGAAAATTGAAAATAGTATTTCATATTGACTTTTTCATTTGTTAATTGATGAGTGCAACATACACATAACAGCTAGATGCAATGTCAATAGGGAAAACCAAAGGGAATGATGCATAAACACTTCCCTACATCTGGTTTTATCCCTATTGTGCCCATATCAGCACAGCAAAACTAAAGTACAAGAACGTAAAAATCAGCACAGCAAAACAAAAATACAAGAACACAAAAATGTGTAAATATTACCTCGAGTTATATGCCACTTATCCACATCTTGATCTTCCTTAGATGACCTTTGAGCTGCAAACGTATGGACACACGCACACACGCAAAAACAACGAACCGACATTGTGACACTGTATCGAGCTCACCGCATGTGGGCTTGACCAAAAAATAAAAACAATTCTAAAAAAAAAATCTTAATAATATAAGTCCACACAAAGTCGGTCCAAAGTAGAGATAGGTCAAAATACACCTACATATTGGATCGATCCCTACCATCGCCATGTCGATAGTGTCCTTAGGCAAGATACAATTAAATCCACATTACCTCTCTCTCTTCGAGGTTGATTCCATCTGGAATGAGTCTCGAGAGCGATTAATATAAGTTGTAAGAACTTGTTTCGCAATTGAGAATAAATAAATTAGTATAAACTAAATATTTGATGTAACATGCATGTTGTACCACAGAAAAGTCGTCTCGATTTTTCTCTACGGCCAGTAATAAAAAAGTTACAATATAAGCTATTTATAGTAACAACAAAGGGAAGTAATTCTAAAAACAAGGGTAGCCCATGGTGGTGAACATTTATGCCAAGTTACATCAAAATCCCCCATGCATGAAGAAGATATCCTCCTGACAAAGATATTCTTGAACTTGACCTTTAACCTCTAGGTGTGACCTTGACCTTAGACGCAGGGACCTGGTTCTTGCGCATGACACTCTCCGTCTCATGGTGGTGAACACTTGTGCCAAGTATCATCAAAATCCTTCCATGCATGAAGAAGAAATCCTCCTGACAAAGATATTCTTGAATTTGACCTTTGGCCTCTAAGTGTGACCTTAGACCTAGGGACCTGATTCTTGCGCATGACACCCCGTCTCATGATGGTGAACATTAATGCCAAGTTATTTAAGAATCCATTGATCCACGGATAAGTTACAGCCCGGACAAGCTTAACTGGGACGGACGCACGGACGCACGTACGGACGCACGGACGCACGCACATACACCGAACCGCCATTTGGACAGCTATATCAAGCTTTCGCAAGCGGCTCGACAAAAAACATATCAAATAGGGGATAAAGTCTTCTAAGTTTGAGCAATCGTCAAAAGTTTGAGCCTTACTGTGACCTCATTAGTCAAGACACATGCATGGTTGGGCAGCTCTTAGCATGTAGCTTTTGCATAGAACGACACATACATGTATTAGATGATAATATAGGGTCACCACATGGGTCATAATAGTTAAAACATATCAAACTTTTAGAATATTTAAGGCTTATTCTCTAAATCGGGTCAGAGGTCAAAGTTTTAAGCCTTACTGTAAGCTCATTAGTCAAGATATATGTAAGCTCATTAGTCAAGATACAAACATTGTTGTGGTCTTAAATTGTAGCTATGACATAGATCTACATGTACACGTATCACATGTATATAGGGTAACCACAGGACAGGATATCCATTTAGTTTCAGCCGATCAGCAATCAAACACATATTGTAGGTCCGCTTGTTCCCTACCCACAATTCCGGTTTTCCCCTATTTAGCATACCCAACTGATAGGCTATCTAATACATTTTACAGATAAACATCTTTCATTATTTCTAACATTTTTCATCGACTTTTGTTAAATGAATTTATTGTCGGAGCATACACCGTGTTCTAAGTGTAGTGGTTGGTAGTTTTGGCGGTAATTTTAGTGTGTTACATGTGTTGAGCAAGCCATTAGAGGGTATATCATCAAGCCGCATAGTTATCAAATTTCAATTCATGATTTATACTTGCCTGATGAAATATACATAAGGATATTATCTCCCATTAAACATCAACAATCCGCTATAAATAACACCCATGTGACTTCCCAATGTCACGTGTTATCGGCGCTCTATATAACCACCTGTAAACCCCAAATCGTCAGTTTTATTTCCGGCGATAAACATCAACATTGCTGTTAGTTTTCGGATTTTCTAACGTGTTTTTTTTCGCGATTATTACCTATTTTATGGGAATTATTTTACATTTGTAATTTATTTTTTTGTTGGTATTATGGCTAACGCTTCGTTAGAGAATGAGATTATTGAAAAAGACAGTTTGTCTTTATTAGAAATAGACGAAAATGATTTGGATTATGAATCAGGACGTTCTCACATGTCTTCTCAGAAGAAATCTTCCCGTATTCCAAGGGCAAGCAAAAAGGAATTAGATGATTTGCGGGAGGATGTTAAGTCCCGTTTCGAATGCATTGATTCGAAGTTGGACAAATTTTTCACTATGATGTATACTGCTGGCTCGGCCAGGCAGAGACCACTTTGCACTGCTAGAACTTGCACGGTGACTGCGAGCACGATACCACAGGGAGTCGACAGTGACACATTGGTACGTATTCCCCTTGCAACAATTGCAAATGAAAATTTACAAACTCAGAGAGATAATGATGACATTTTATCTTTGGCTCCTGTAGTGTAGGCATTTCTTTGGATGACAGTCAGGTATCAGTGTTGAATGAATCTTGGAGAATTGACAAGCCATCAAAATTATCTGCTTACAAGGACACATACAGGTCTTCTTTTCCAATCTCTGACAAAGCAGAAGACATATTAACAGTACCAACTATTGTTAGCAATTTGTTAATGAAAAAATAAGGGCAGAAAGCCATGGTAAAGGCACAATCTCTATGTTCTCAACCTTTGAAAGACTTGGAGAAGCTTGCATATCAAGGGCAACATGCAGCACGAATGGGTATAGTCATAAACATGTACATGCAGCAAGCTTTGGGTAATTTGTTGTCTACACTTACAGACAAGCAACCAAACATTGACGGTGCTATTCAGTGTGTTAGGGACATTTTTGCTATGAATACAAAATCTCTGGATCAAGTAGCTAGAACAGGGGCTTTGCATCACATGGTACAGAGAAAAGCCGCCATGGCTGATTCAGGACTTAATGATTCCAAAGAACTGAGAACTCACATTTGGAACTTACCGTTAACAGATGAAGGAATCTTTGGTTCAGGTCTTGAACTGAAACTGAAAGAGAGACAGGAGATCAATAAGCAGATATCAGATTTGCTCCCCGACTTTGAGAAACGAGGGAAACGCAAAATACCCAGTACAGCTGATCAACCTTAGAAAAGAGCTCGCTTTCAAGATTATGATCGATCTAAGTCTACGTATCGTAGCCAACCTCAGTCGTATGGTTCGCATTCAATGAGAAACAATTACAGATCACAGACTTTCTCTGGTCCCAGATTTCCCAAGGCAACAGCTACGAAAACCTCTGGGGTAAGTAACACTTTTCGTCCCAGATCAAAATGACTTGTTGATAAAGAGAGCAAATATACCAGTAGGAGGCAGAATAAGGTTTTTTGTAAGACATTGGGAGAAAATTACAAACGATCAATGGGTTTTGTCGTTTATAAAAGAGGGGTACAAATTGGAATTCGAAAATATACCAATGTTCAACGGCATAAAACAGACAAATCTTTCAGAAAAAAATATGCATATTCTATTACAGGAAATAGATATCTTATTACAAAAACAAGCAATCGAACCTGTAAATCAGAACATAGATCAAGGTTTTTACAGTACATTTTTTCTAGTCCCAAAGAAAACAGGAGGTATGAGACCTGTGATAAATCTGAAACCTCTCAATGCCTTTCTACGCACTCAACACTTCAAAATGGATACTCCCAAAACAGTGTTGAATCTAGTCAAAAAAGGACATTTTGCTTTTACCCTAGATCTTGCAGATGCTTATCTACATATCCCAATCTTTCCAGGTCACAAAAAATATCTAAGGTTTTGTGTAAACAACCAGGTTTATCAGTGGCGAGTCATGGCATTTGGGCCAAAAGTAGCACCGCGTACGTTCACAAAATTAGTCGCAGTAGTAGCAGCTCATGTACGCAAACAGCCGGTGCGACTGACTGTTTATCTAGACGATTGGTTAGGGTTGAATGTGATCTTCTCGATTTAGGTTTTATAATAAACAAGAAAAATTCTCAGTTGGTTCCTACTCAAAAGATCACATACATAGGGAGTGTATTAGATCTCCAGAAAGGGCTAGTCTTTCCTACAACAGAAAGAATAGAAAATATAAGGTAAGCAATCAAGTCCATTTTAGCTCAGTCAAATTCATCAGCCCTTCAGTATCTGCACCTATTAGGGTTGTTAGCATCATGCATAGAACTGATACCTCATGAAAGACTCCGAATGAGACCAATTCAATTGTACCTATTACATTTTTGGAGACCAAGTTCAAAAAATCAAAATTTTCAAATTCCACTAAGGATGCATCTGATAGGTCATCTGAAATGGTGGTTACATACTCAAAACATGTCTAGACAATCAGATTGCCCAAGGAGTGTGGTCAATTCAGGATCAGAAAATGCATATCAACTCCATAGAAATGGAAGCTGTGTACAATGCACTTCTTCATTTTCTGCCAGTATTAGAAAATCAGACTGTTCTGATTCGTTCAGACAACACAACAGTAGTGCAATATCTGAACAAACAAGGGGGTACCAGATCCCCATTTCTATGTCTACAAACTTGGAAGATTTGGTCACTAGCTATTCACCACAATATTTTTCTGAAAGCAGCCCATATTGCGGGCAAACTCAATATTTTACCAGACCAATTATCAAGGACAATGATACGTCCAACAGAATGGACTATAAACAGGTCAGTTGTACATAAGATATTCTGGAAATTAGGTCAACCAATGATAGATCTTTTTGCTTCTCACTTAAACAAACAGACTCCAATATTTTGTTCTTGGATTCCCCATCAAGAAGCACTAGCACTGGACGCATTAACAATTCCATGGGAGAGGATGTTTGCATATGCGTTCCCCCCGTTATGTCTGATTCCGAGGGTTATTCAGTACATGAAACAGTTTCAGTGCAAGATAAACTTATCAATAGCAAATCCAATTCAACTCCAAATTCTTCCAAATCTGTTGCATCAACCCAAGACTCAAATTTTTCATCCCAACCCTCAGGTATTCAATCTAACTGCATGGTTGCTATCGACAAATATTTTAGAACAGAAGGATTTTCAAAACGGGCTAGAAAATTGCTCAAATCTAGTTGGAGGTCGGGTACACAAAAAGATTATGATGCAAAATACAGTAGATTTTGTAGCTGGTGTACTAAAGGCAAAATTGCTCCCTTTACAGCAACTGTAACGAAATGCGCAGATTTTTTGGCTAATCTCTTTCACGAGGGTTTACAATACCGTACTATATCAGGTTATAGGTCTATGTTGTCTGCCTTATTACCTCCAGTAGCAGAGAAACCAATAGGACAACATCCCCATATTATTAGAATTCTAAAAGGAGTGTTCAATGAGAGACCTCCACAGGTTAAATTGTTACCAGAATGGGATTTGCCTCTTGTCTTGTCTGTTCTTCAGAAATATCCCTATGAACCTATGTCAAAGACAAGTCTCAAATTTGTGACTTATAAAACTGTTTTCCTTACAGCTATCACGACGTTCCGTAGGGCAGGAGACCTCCAAGCACTGAGACTTGGTGAGGGTGCAGTGTCCATTCAAGCAAATGGCGTTACTTTTCTTAGGCAAGGTTTAAGTAAACAGGATAGGCCTAATCATATATCAAGGAAGATATTTGTTCCTGCTTTCAAGGATAACAAACTTTTGGATCCAAAAAGAGCTTTGTATTGGTATCTTAAAAAGACTAATCAATACAGAAATGATGTAGAAGAAGCTGAAGACAGTCTGTTTATTGCAATAAACAGTCCACATAGGAAAGTTTCAAAACAGACAATTAGCAATGGATCGTTAATCTGATACAGATAGCGTATGATGACAAATCTAAGAAAGTGAAAGCACACTCTACAAGGTCAGTATGACCTTCTTGTGCCCTTTATAAAGGGGCAACGATGCAGTCAGTATTGGAAGCTGCTGATTGGTCAAAGGAGACTACATTTATTAAGTTTTATCTGAAGAATATTGGACCTTCAGTATTGAAATAATCACTATGTTTAACATGGTATTAAAATGTTTAATGGTTGAAATTTATGCAAAGTTTTAATTTCCGACGGATTCCGAACTGATATTCTGGTAGAATGAATAAGTGTATAGTATAATATTATAATACTCTTAAGATATAAGAATGTACATAATTTATGTTCAAAGAAGGAGGAACTCTTATTGTATATACTATTGAACATGATGAAATGAGGAACACAGGAAAACACATCCACAACCTTCAGGTATGTACTGCTTGGTAATCATCCTTATGTATATTTCATCAGGCAAGTATAAATCATGAATTGAAATTATTTAATTTTGTAGAAAATTAGAATTTTATGAATGGATTTATACTTGCCTGATATGGTTCCTCCCACCTCCCCTTGTGTTTTTCGGTGTTATTTTTATACGCCGAAATAAAACTGACGATTTGGGGTTTACAGGTGGTTATATAGAGCGCCGATAACACGTGACATTGGGAAGTCACATGGGTGTTATTTATAGCGGATTGTTGATGTTTAATGGGAGATAATATCCTTATGTATATTTCATCAGGCAAGTATAAATCCATTCATAAAATTCTAATTTTCTACAAAATGGAATAATTTGACAACGAAATGTTTTATAAATATTTCATTCGAGTACATTAAAACTTACTTTTAAAACTGTTTCCACATTTAGTGTTTGACCCCATTTGTCCACCAATCGAATCGCTCAGATTTTCATATAAACGTCTTTCTTTTTTATTAAAACTACCTACTGAAATCACTTAATTTATGAAGAGTTTGCTCTAAATAGAAAGCACTTTAGATTTGGATTTTCAAAAGGATGTTTGTAAACCGGTGGCGGTATAGCTCTTTCCATGTACCAGTGACGGTAAAATCGTAACCAACACTCGGTGTATATCATTTATGAAATATCAACTTAAATTACTGAATGTATGAACTGTGTGCTAAGCTAACAACAAGAACACATTCTACACATCAGGCAAATTGGGAGGATAAGGTTAGCCAACAAATCAACGTTTTCAATTTTAACCAGTCTTAGGTCAAAATATTTTCGACCTAAGATTTGCACGATTCTCTACATAACTTACAGTAAATGTTCGTGAATAATAATGTATTTTAATATTTGTACACATACCTTGTGTTTGTCTATCGTTTTGCGTTCATGTAGCGCATTATTTATGTTTTGTTGTTGCAAGTCGTAGGGACCCCCCCCCCCTTTAAAGGTACTTTGGAACCTTAAACAAAAACAAAAATGATAGTAATAAACAAAAGGATATATTTGTAAAAACGGCAAAGATAGTCATGTAAGAAACAGAACATAATTCTTTTCTTAGAACCGAACCATACATCCATGAAACTGGCAAATATTTGTTTATTTTTGTGGGAATGGTGATCTGTTATGGAATGTCACAATATTGCACAGCCTTCGTAAATGCAACAGTTCGCGTTATAATTATGTTCTTTTTGTCGGATGCTCACGACATTTAGGCCTCGACCCCTTGCAGGCCGGGTGCTAATAAGTTTTTCGGCAGAGACCCCTAGCAGGCCGGGTGCTCAAAGGTTTTTCGGCAGAGACCTCTAGCAGGCCGGGTGCTCAAAAGTTTTTTCGGCTGAGACCCCTAGCGGGCCGGGTGCTCAAATTTTTTTTCGGCAGAGACCCTAAGCATGCCGGGTGCTCAAAAGTTTTGGCAGAGACCCCTAGCAGGCCGGGTGCTCGAGTTTTTTGGCAGAGACCCCTAGCAGGCCGGGTGCTCATTTGTAGAACTATTTAATATTTTAAAGGAGCTCAAGCATCGTTTACGTCAATTATAACCGTTTTGATAATGTTAGTCTCTTTTTGTCACTGTCGATAAAATCAGCGATTTAAAATATGCTACAGTACCGTAAATCATTCAATTATCTATGTACAGTTGTTGTACAATTAATGGATGGATGCGTTTTATTACAGAGAGTCTCTATACTGATTAATTGTAGTCAAATGAGGCATCTGTCGCCACAGGTTCTTCTTTGAAATTGTATTTATTTGTCATTCTGCGTTCATGAACGCGTAATCTGTGTTTCGAGAGTGTGATCTGCTGGATGTGGGGAGTGCCGCTTTAAAGTTTACATATTCATACATAAAGCTCATTAAACGTTTTTAGAAAATAATCTGCTCGTTGTAGAGAAAGCCCCTTTAAATAGTTTTGGAAGCTTTATTCTGAATTCACCTCTCTTTGTTTCATGAGAAATATTAGTAAGATTGCCGGGATGTATAATTCAGTTGCATTTACATTGTAAACAGGAACACGTTATTCATATCGTTTTGTAAGATTCTTCAAATATCTCTTGCAGGTACTTGGTAAATACTTTTCCTTTTTATTCGTTTTTCATTCCGGATCAGGCTTCTTTGAATACGGTTATTCTTGCCAGAGTGTGCAAAGATTATTGTAAAAGAGGAAGCAATCTAAAGAACAAAGAAAATTTATGAAATTATTAGTTGATGTCGCCGGAACCTTTTATACGTTTAGAAAGTCCAAAAGGTCGCTGGAACCATTTGGAAATTTATAAGGCTGTGTTATATATTTGGTATTTATGACAAAGAAAAGAAAAATGAAAATGTATGAATTATTACTAGTAGTTGAGGTCGCCGGAACCTTTTATATGTTTAGAAATACGAAAAGGTCGCTGGAACCTTTTATTTATATTTGGAAAGATCAAAAGGTCGCTTGAACCATTTGGAAGTTATTTCAAGCTATGTTATTTATGTTGTCTTTAGATCGCTTGAACCCGATATGACAAAGGAAAAGAAATTGTTCAAAATTAAA
>JAUMHA010405247.1:0-11014 GCA_032359765.1 Saxidomus gigantea | reverse complement strand
ATGTAAATAAAATGGAGTAAAATGTCAAATTCTTAAGCAACCTGCATTTTTTAGTTGCGGTTAGTCCGTCAAACTTACATAAAAAATTTCCTACTTAATACTTTGTTTATCGGGATACAACTATCTTTGCTATCACAAAAGTATTACTTTTGATAAAATGAGTAATCTTTTATTCTAGGCCGAATTTCCATAAATGATATACAAGTCATGATTAGACAGTACCTGTGCATTACAAATCCAAAATTCTAATATTTTTGTAGGTAAATGAACTCATTTGACAGACCAAAAAGTTCGGGGATAGTACAATTACAGTAAAAATTTAATCCTTATTTAATAAATGTTTCAGTTTAGCTTGTTATAACACTGGCCTTGAAAGAAGAAACTAAACATAAAAAGATCAGATTCAGTTTTCTTAAAATAAATGTTTTGCTAGTACCGTGGAAACAAGTAAACAACGGAAATAGGAGTAAACAAGCTAAATGTTAAACTTTATATACATAATTTCCAAACGTATCCCTGTACATGTTTTAAAAGTGCCTGGATGTCAAGAAGACTTAACTTGGTTTTGTATTTCACTTGGATCCCTAAAATGTTGGGGTTTTTTTCTCTCAATATTTGACTATTCCATTGCGAGCAATTTTGAAAGAGCTCTAGAAATAATCATTGACAGACAAGAAATCAAGGCAGACAAAGGTTAGGGATGACAATACAACCTTAGGCACCTGCCAGGGGTCGTATTCCAGTAGCATCTTAAGTAATTTCTTAAGTATTTTAACTTAAGTCCAAAAATTTTAATTGTCATAATTCTCTGAAAAGTCAATAATTGTGTGTAATTTTATCATCATTATAGAAAACGGTTATGGAAGATTGAATAAATGTTCAACATGCTGCGATGTACATTCACCTTTTCAAGTTATCTTCTTAAGGAAATTGTTAAGTTTAAGGAAAATCTTAAGATTTGAATTAAGATGCTACTGGAATACGAGCCTTTACCTTTATCCTTAAAGTATATAAAACTTATTTTAAGGTTTTTTTTATCATTCAAACACAGGTGAGTTTTTGTTTCGTTTCATGGCCTGCTTTTTAAATTAGTAATTACAATAGTATTTTATTTTCGTTAATTTAAAAATTATATCTTGAATCTAATGCCTATTCTAAAAATACTGCTTGCATAACGAACCTTGAATGATCATATACAAATATAGAAAAAAATTGCTAATTTGAACTGTTTTTGGGAAATAAAAAATCAGATTTAAAACATATCTTAAAACAGGATGACTGACAGTCCGTTAACTGAATAAAATGTTCACGTTCGATTTTCAATGAGACCACTAATAAATATTAAAAGCAACAGAAAACAAGAGCCATGCTAATACGGCCAATTCCTCCGCCGAGGCAAAGGTTTTGTGTGAAAGGTAACCATACTAAAGGGTCTTATTCCAATGAAAAATCATTAGACCAGATCATGCTGATAACATGCGCATCTCCTCTTTATAGAATAGCTTCCCCATGAAGAATACTGATGTTGCTGAGAGCGAGGCCACTAAGGAATATGAAGCGGTAGTCAAAGGGAAATAACCGCATGAAAAATAATTGAACTGGAACATGATGATAATATGCGCACCTCCTCTTGATAGTGAAGCAGTCTATGAAGTTTCTTTGAATTCAAGTCAGCGCTTCATGAGAAATAGCCCGGACAAGTATGTGTGACAGACGGACGCACAGACGGAGATCAGTACTATATCCTTCCGGCGGTGGGATAAAAACAAAAGACAGGCATACACCTATATTTTCAATATAAATTATACAAAAACTACTTAATTCAAACAAGAAACAAAGTTTGTTCGAAAGTTTAAAACTATGCAATATATTCTGGAATTAATCATCGCTTGTCTATGATACCAAAGGGTCCACGTAATATTGGAAAATCTGGAAAATAACACAAACACACTTCAACCTTAAAATAGGTAAGCGGCAACCTAAAAATGTGTCACTTTTCCTTTTGCGTGATTAACAAGCTGTTATCAGTGTCCAAAGATGTACCTTAAATAGAATTTCATGAAACATGGCATTTTCACTGAGTATCAAGTTTGAAACAGAAATCTGACATAAAAATCAAATGTCACTGGCCTTGATTTGAAACACTGCATTTTGTTAATTTTTCTGATTTTCGAGGGAAGATCATTCAAAATCAAGGCAGGTGGCCAATGATTTTTATTTCAGATTTCTGTTTCAAACGTGATACTGTGTCAAAGTGGTAAGTTTGAAGAAATTCTATGAAAGGGAATTTGACCCTATATGCATATAGGAAACTGCAGCAAACGTGCTTAACAACCTTATAAGTGTAAGAAATCGTTAAAACTGTAATACATTGCATCTAAAACTTTCGTTTGTTTGGCAAAAGTCATATCACAGCATTTTGGTACCAAGAACAGTTGATAAAGATGACAAATACTCACACAACATTACACATTGGAGAAGCAAAGATATGGGTCAAAGTTATGCACTACTCACAGTAGTGAGTAATGCAATATTCTAAACTCATTTGAAAATTTCACGTTTAAAATTCTAGGTGACATAATTGGATACAACATAAACAAATATCTTGCACATCGTCACTCCGTAATAATAGATAATTTTTCACATATACAATATTTACCTCCCTTGTTCTGAATTGTCGGCCATGTTGAGAGTCAAATTGATAAGACTTTTTTCTCAAAAAAATACCAAGAGAATTTTGGTGTAACACCCAGCCATCTGCCCATATCAGCATCATGGATAATCTGATATTTTATAATTGTTAAGCAGATTTCCCCCTATTAACTTTAAAGGAAAGTTGCCAATAATATGGCTGACAATTCAGAACGAGGGGTAAATATTGTAGATGTGGGAACTATCTATTATATGGGTATGTGTGCAAAGATACTTCGAATCCTTTGAAAACTACAAACAATTCTACAACAGTAACAACAACAATAGTAACATTAATTAGTAATGCCATAGCACAAAATATACATATACATTAATAATAGATTTCTTATGTACAAGAAATGACTTAGAGATACTTTGAAAGTGATTCAAATCAACAAATATAAATTAACAGCATAGGACAGGACAGGACAATCATACATTATATTAAAAGCCGTCCGTTTCACAAAGGAAAGAAAACTTGCAATGAAGCTCTGGTTAAACCTTTAAACTGCAGGCTCTCTTTCTTTTGCTCTTATGCCCAATAAGTATCATACCATCCTCATACATCAGTGGTTTGCCAACATTTCAGACATGAAATTATGTAATGAATGGTCTGGATGTACGAGAATGGTATCATATGTAATATCAAAAATTGTAGAAACACACAAAATGCTCTTTGTTCTGCACTTATGCCCAATTAGAATCATATGCAATATTTAAAATTGTAGAAACACACACAAAATGCTCTTTCTTTTGCACTTATGCCCAACAAGTATCATATGCAATATTAAAAAGTGTAGAAACACACAAAATGCTCTTTCTTTTGCACTTATGCCCAACAAGTATCATATGCGATATTAAAAATTGTAGAAACACACAAAATGCTTAATTTAAAATGATATCACCCTTCAAAATGACCATAATCACTTAATGGAAGACATTTATCACTGAGTTATACGCTTTCAAAATGAATACTACCAAAGTTATAGCTTATAAAAACAACACTTCTGTGTCTATCAAAAGAAGTGAAAATCCATTTTGACACGATAATCAGATAATTTCATAAACATTAATTTCATGTCTTTCAGCTAATTAGACTTTTGAGTCCGACGAAGTTATTTCTTTACGTAACTTTCATGACGAAAATGAAGAATGACCATTTTGAACTGTAATATGACGTTAATCAGTAATTTACCATATACGTTATAGAATACAATCAGCAAATATATTTAATTAACCATGTTGCCACTGATCTTGCATGTTCAGTTTACTACAATAACAGAAATTACTCTCTCTTTACGTGCCTCAAATAATGTTTTGAATGAAATTTATTTGTAGTATATTCGAATCTATGAATATTATCAACAATAACATAAAAATATTAAATCAAAATATTAAATATTGAACACAAGGAATCATGTCTATGAAGTTTGTCAGCTACGGACCCTGTCATTCCCAAGTGATGTACCTAACATTGTTTTCGATGCCTCTGACCCACAAAATCTAAAATCAATATGGTCAACAACGGACCACTGGAATTCATTAAATCAACAAAATACTAATTCTGAGCAGTATTTCATACAGGTGTTAAAAAAATATACAACTTACCTATCCATAGTCTTCTCATTTAGAATATGGACAACTAATTTAACTGAATCAAAATATGTACAGCCTTGAAGCAAGGAAGTTTTAAGACTGCTATGTACGGCATGTAAGATTTAGCAGTGAAAATGTCAGTAAAACCCAGTAGGACTTTGCATTTAGAGGGGAACTAAAATAACTAAAAAGCTGCTTTTGAAACTAATAATTATCTACTGTAAATTGGGTACTTTTGCGATGATTTAATTTTGCTATTTTCGCTAATTTCCCACTTCGCTAATATAAAAATTTAGCAAAAGATTCATTTCACATAGATTTACTATTTGAGAAGTCTTTTGCGAATTTAAAACTTGCGAATAAGTATGTCTGCTTAATAATCGCAAAATTTTTGTCAAGCAAAAATTAACCAAATTACAGTATTGAAACATTTCAGTGAAACATTCATTCTGTTACAAAGTCTGAAGGAGGTTGGTAAATGAAATCCATGACTCTAGATTATCATTTGCAGAAAGGTTACAGTTTAAATGCAATTTTTACATAGACCTTAGGAAACCCTGTAAAGTGTAACATTACGCTCAACAGAGATTTAACTGAAGAGTTACAACAACTGTCTCATATTTCAACGATATCACAGTTTTAAAACCCACTATAGACTGGATCCGACTTGTCCGATAAAGGTTGGTTCTCCTCCATCATTTGTCTACGTAGCCGCCAGTTTCGGACATTATATACTCCAATTATCACCATCAAAATGAACACTGAAATCAAAACATGAATAAAAAGACAATTATAACTTCACTCTTCACACCTGCGGATCTACGTAAGTAGGTGCTTTCTGTTTTCAGACAACTTATTACTAGTAACAATTTCTTCAGCCAATAACATGATTGTGCTGATTGTTTGACATACATGTATTTTCTTGCTAAATTCAAAATTAGAAATCACCATTTAGTCAAAGCATTTCTGACAGAAACCATGAATTTCATCTTTCTGTTAGATTCTGTGTTCAGTTGCATTCCATATGCATAACAACAGTCTTAATAATTATGCTTGTTAAAAATGGGCATGTGATTTGAATCAACATAATTGCTGGCAAAAAATGATTTATTCAGCTTTGTCCTTGAATAACATATTCATATATAAATGTCAGGATCGGATAAAATTGGCTAAGGTCAATCTCACTACTAAAGGATCGGTTTGAACATAGGTGGTGTATCAAAAGAGATTAGTATAAGCTTATAGATACAAGCTAAAAGATCTTGTATTTCAATGAGCTTAGGCAAATAAGCATAAAACAACAACCAAAAAATCATGCGAAAAATAATATAATCATGAAACATGTGCAAATTTAGAATTTTATGAAACATTTACGGATCATCTATCTCTTCTGATTAGTTTGTCGATTAACTAGCTTTTTGTGGGCCTTAGCTCAGTGATCAGGGCATTCGCCTCCGGAATGGGAGGTCCCGGGTTCGAATCCCAGCCCGAGATGACATGTGTCCTTGGGCAAAGACACTGATGCCAAACGTGCCTCAGTCCACCCTGCTGCAAATGGGTAGCATCTATAAAAATATCCATGCTTCTCACGCATGAGCGTAATGACATTTTAAATGAGTGTTCGAGAGCGATTCAATAAGCTACGGAGCTCTCTTCTTAATCCAACTGAAATAAATTCGTATATAAACAAAACTAATTTACTAGTATTTCATGTAATACCCTACTCAAAATGTAGAATGTGTAATTCAATAAGTTTCAACTTACCAAAAATACAACCAACTATAACACCAACTAGTTCCCCTGAGGGCGTACAATGTTTGGACTCGCTGAATTTAAACCATGGCGTGTTGCAAGTGATTGGTGACATAGTTCCAGCAGGACAGTAGCTATTGTCTGGGCATTGCTGTGGAGATATCCCTGCATTCTGTTGAGAAAATAGGATAAACTGTTTTGTAATTTTGATATTTGCAACTGTATATATGGTTTTTAATGCAAATGTTTCTCTAAAACTAAATGTATGTTAAATGAATCTTCACATGATTTTTAAATTAGGGAAGTGGGATATTTGTGAAAATAGTGAAAATTAATGCGAAAATAGTGAAAACTAAAACATCGCGAAAATTACGCAATTTTTCCTATAAGCATCATTGTGGACTTCAGCATCATTCCCAATAATTTCTATGAAACCTTTTCAAGGTCAATACTTACAGGGCAATAATGATCTACAGGGCACTCTTTACATTTTGTAAGGCCAGGTTTATCTGCATAGTAACCATCTTGACATTGTTTACACAAATCACCAGTCGCTTCTTCTTTGAAATAACCTGTAATTAATTAGTAATTATTAGTTGTAATTAATTAGTTAATCAATCAAATTAAGCAATCATTTCTGTTGCTGATACCTTTTCTATGATAGAGTTCAAATATTAAAATTTTGTTTTATATCTTTGGTTATATTCATTATTTTTTATGCAAATGAATCAGTACTAAATGATGGCCACTCACAAGGTAATATTAATTAATGAACTACTGCAACCAACCAAGAAGGAAACAGAAAGGTAGCCAAGATTACGACCCTTCAAAGATTACAATCCAGAACTCTACATACAGTCCAAATAATGCAACACATATGAAGACATACCTCGTTCACACGGTGTACATAATGTAGCACCAGCAAATTTTGCTTCAGAACCTTCAGGACATGGTAAACACACGATAGCACCTCTGGTACTTAAATGTATAAAAAAATCTCTTCAATGAAGTTTGTTTTTCTAACATAATGCATACCTAACATGTACACGGTAAAATTTACTATATCATAATACATGTGAAAAATACATCACAAACATTTTCTGTCCAGTTAATATAAAGAGTTTGAAATTTTAAAAGCAACATCGAAAGGTAGCTGTACTCTAGCATAAGTCATAAATATTTGTAAAGGGCAACAACTCCTGAATGTCTTGATGGGCAACAACTCCTAAATCTCTGTACAGGGCAAAAACTCCTAAATGTTGGTAAAGAGCAACAACTCCTAAATTTCAATGTCCTTGCTGACTTATTTTCAATCTACATTATATACTTACTTCACATACAGTCCAATTGCACATCTTTCACATGAAGATCTGTTTTTATGATTTTGAAAGGTGCCTTCTGAGCATTCTGTGCAATTTAGATTCATCATACCACTCACTCCTCCATCAGAGAATGTTCCTAAAATAAGGTCAAAATGAAAATGAGCCTGTATGTAAACCATTCTCTATATAAGTCTAGGCAAGTTGAATCTTCACACTTTTTTCTAGATTCATTTCTCCCTTTGGGGTTTATTTATTTATTCTCAAGTGCAAAACAAGTTCTTACAACTTAGATCAACCACTCTCAAGACTCACTCCAGATGGAATCAACCTCACAGAGAGAGTGCCAATTATCTGTGTCTTGCCTTTGGAAACTACCACCATGGCGCTAGTGGGGATAAAACCCGAGACACACTTATCCTGAGGCAAACGTAATACCACTGAACCAAGACGGCTCCATAATTGCTTGAACTGTGATTTAATTATTTACAGGTGGGCTGTTTACATAACCATTGTTCCTGGGAGCGATCAGCACTAGACTCACATCCTCCTAAAGGAAACTGCCAACTTTCTGACAAGAGTCCAGTCCGTAGCAGGTTTCAAACCCATGACCCTCAATAATCAATCGGTGAGAGGTTTAGCGATTTCAGGTCAGCGACCTTAACCACTGGACCACAGAGGTGAGTAGTGCACAGAGCTCGACAGTTTACATGCATGCTCCCCGACATAAACCTGCAAAACTCTGTTACTTAGGGCCAGTGTTTGATCATGCAAGATTCCTGCACATATTCAAGCATTTAAACTATAGGAGTAACATAAAATGTAATATATATTATACTTACCAGCTTCACAAGCTAAACATGTAGATGGTCCATCCTTGGGTTTATAGGTCCCATCTAAGCATGGGTCACACGTTGACATACCAACCTTCCTAAATTAAACAATATGTAAAATTTATTATAGAAAATAAATCCGTCTAACACACAAACATGTCACAAAGGCATCACTTTTGTCCCCTGGGGACATAACTGACCCTACCTGACTCAAACCAACTCCTACCCTATACATTCAAACCTGTGAACAAAGACCACTAACTGGAAAAGCTATAGCAGTCTTTATTCACAGGTATTTCCACAACAACTGAATAGGATAGCGTTTGTCACTACTGGTCTCAATTTTGCAGGATAGTCTTTGTTCAGAGGCGGTCTTTAACACAGATTTGACTGTAGGCAGCAAGCCATAGCAAGCAGCTGCTGTTAAATCCAGTGCAGATTATGATCTGCACTGTTTTTTATTCAGTTTTCAAATGAACATTTTTGAGTAACAATCAATAGCACTGTTGGTTTTAAAAGATTAATAAGACCATTTTAGAAATTTGGCTAGTACATGTTGAAGTTAAACATGTAACTGTTTGACACATTACTTGCAGAGAAAAGCTTGGCTATATGGGGCAAGGGCAAAGCCAGTAACCCGGAGCAGAATGCAAAACTACTCTGTGTCTATACAGAAATAAAACCAAAAAGATAGTTTAGCCATCAGCCATTAAGCTGTATAACTGCTCATGTCCAGCACTCTGTACACCAAGATGTGTAAATAGACAGAAAATTCAGTAAATCTAAAGCCTAACCTTAACCATGTGGTTAAAATTAAGACACTATACCTCGCTCAACCTTAACACGACCAAACCAAGACTTTTCCTAGTAGGCCTTGTGAGTGATGTTATTTTACAATACAAATCAGACCCTATTTCAAAAGTACTATACATTTCAAAGGAAAGGTTGCAACTTACTCTAGTTTGACCTAGTAAACAATTAGACTGCTAATTGAATACCGGTAAGTGCGGTATTACAATTTATGTCCTATTTATACGTTGGTTTTTTTTTAAATGTCAACAAAAACCATACTTATAACAACAATACAAAGAATGCAGACTATAACTGTAAGCATATATATGGACAAAGGGAGAACACTCTTACTATGGCTATGTAATATAGACTTCACAGTTCCCCCTACATCAGCCTGCAGGTTCAGAGAATAAATTTTCTCCACACTATCAGCAATTTTGATTTCTGATAAGGATACATAGATACTGACAACATGTTCCATCCATGCAATACATTTCATAAATGTCTCCATCAGGGGAGGAAAGTGTATACTTGTCCTGATATTTGAGCTCAGAGGAGGTAAGTGTAGACTGGTTCTGATATTCAAGCTCAGGGGAGGTAAGTGTAGACTGGTTCTGATATTCAAGCTCAGGGGAGGTAAGTGTAGACTGGTTCTTATATTCAAGCTCAGGGGAGGTAAGTGTAGATTTGTTCTGATATTTGAGCTCAGGCAGTTCTGATATTTGAGTTCAGGGGAGGTAAGTGCAGACTTGTTCCAATGTTTGAATACTGAACATTAATGCTTTACTACATAAATTTTTCCATGTATTTACAGCTGAACATGTGTAAAAAGTCAGCTGTCTTCAGTAAACAATACTTCTGTATCCAAAATTAACCATTTTCACATTAAAAACACCTGAATAAAACATCCACCTACATCAAACAGTGCTTTCTGATGTGTCTGTTGGCTGGTCATTCTAGACAGGTTTGACTTTACATTCATTTTCGAATACATACCTCGTTTCCGTTCCCGCATCACAGCCTTCGCAAGTTGTCTGACCCGTTTCATTTTGGAATGTTCCTTTTTGGCAAGCTATGCAGTCCACGGTTTCTGTCATGTTGCTATAATAACCCTGCATATGCAAAAGAAAAATAGCTTACACTTCAATATGTGGAGTTAAATTAATTTTTATTTTCATTTAATGTGCAAAAGACTTCAATATAAAATTATTTTTTCTCCAATTCAATGGATATTTTTACAGTTTTTCTCTCAGTACATTTATAATTATGTTGCATTCTCCAATTAAGGTTTAAAATAATTGAATACTTACCTTTTCACATTTTGAGCAAGAATTTTGACCTGTTTTGTTGTTATAGAAACCTATATTGCATGGATGGCAATCAGACGCACCTGTGTCATTACTGAAAATACATTAGACCGTACTCAGTACTGAGACTTTCATTTAATTTCTAGTTAAGTTTTCCAGCAAACACAGACATTAAATCTGTTGACATAGCTACAGTGAATTTCAAGGCAAATCAAGTCTTACCTGAGAGATAATGCTTACAGCCGAGGATATATTAATTTACAGACATTTTTCTAGAGCATTTTATTTGTCCCCCCCCCCCCACGCCACACACTACTTCCCTTTTGCAACCCACATAATAAAAGATAGAGAAACCATTTAAAATCCATGGAAATTTAGTACAATTACACCTATTCAATAAATTCAATTAAACTGGGTCTAGAAATTTAGTACAATTACACCTCAGAATGGAAAATTCATTCATAAATAGGAAGTTTTTAAGTTCTTTCTACAATTTTCGTTTATATGAAAAAGACCTTACTTTGACAGCCCCTATGAGTCAGTCCACTGAAAATGATTTAACCATCTCACATCTCGGAAAACCCTTAAAGAACTTTTTGACTTGGGTTGGAGATAAATTTGAGGCAAAATGCTACAATTAAGTACTAAATGGGGAATAACAGATTATGGAAGGAAGAAAAAGAAAAGACAGTAATGGAAGAAGAAAAGAGTTTTAAATAAGTTT
>JAUMHA010405236.1:0-11014 GCA_032359765.1 Saxidomus gigantea | reverse complement strand
ACCAGAGTTCTGCATGGAATGGAATTCTTTGAACAACTTTGATAGAGCTTCATGCAAGGAACATCCCTGCAAAGTCTTCAACATTGGCCCAGTGGTTTCAGAGGAGATGTTGTTTGAAGGAAATGGTGTACGGACGGACGGACGGACGTACGACGGACGGAATGCCATCCTAATAGCTCACTCTGGCACTTTGTGCCAGGTGAGCTAAAAACTGCATAATGTTAGGTACTTTTACATTCCACTGTAACTAGCATGATTCAATGACTGAGATTCAGTTGTCCGGAAGTAAATCTGGGAAAGAGGATATAACTCAAAATAATACTGATGCATTACTATGAATTATATTTCATGAATTCTGCAATTTCGTTCAAAACGTTAGAACGCAGGATTGACAGGAGCGAGGTCGGGGAAATGATCCTTGAGTGTTGCCTTGCTGACCTGCAGGTTGTCGACCAAAAAAAACAGAAAAAAAAACAGAAAAGCAAAAACAGAAAAAACAATTCGCTCTGAAACAATTACTACACCTGATTTAACAAACAACAATACAATTGATGTGATTTTACATCATTAATAGGTATGTCTGCTAAAATCTGCATTTAAAATCATAGATAAGCACTTTAGCTGGTATCTATCCTTCTGTTCCAGATGAGTTTTTTACTAGAGTGTGTACATCTGAGCGCTTGTGTTAAGCAGTCAATCTGCAGATGATTCCAGTACTCTCAGTATTTCTTACAATCTTTGAGCAGAACAACTCTTTAACATACTTATTTAACAAGAGATGAACAGTGTTGATCAGGGAACACTTTCGGTACAGTGATGAGGGTAATCAGGTCGAGTTCTTGCCTCTGGTGTTGCATGTAATGATGTCGGACAGCTGTACCCCAGTGCAATGAGACAAACCGACACCAGCTACATCGATACTTCACATAGCCATCTGAAACATCAACGAGTTCATATTTAAAGGTTTTTGCTTACAACAGCATTTCAGGTATAATAAATTACGCAAGAGATACAAATATATAATTGTAACCTCATAAGTAACATGTTATTCTTGAAATAATATGAAAGCACTTGAGTAGTGACACTGGTCAAACTTTGAACAAGTTACTGTTTGTGCTGTCTGTAAGACAATCAAGCTTGATTTTTGCCAAAATTGATGCATGACCTATGGGACTTACTTCCATGACTTTATTCTAAGTTTTTCAATTGAAAAGTTATTTACAAATATACAAAATAACATTCAGTATCCAATTCTTTAGGGACAGCACTTTGCACATAAAACTTATGTTAAGTTATTGTAACAAAATAGGTACTGGTATGTTAAAATTCATCGGGCAATTAGTAATGGAATGGCCAGTTTTGTAAAATTTTGACAATTCAAATGCAGCAAATCCATTGTTACAGGGAACAATCTTGACTGGTTATCAAATTTTACCTAAATATTGTGCCTGTAAACATTGTGCTCTTGCTTGGTAGTAATTAGATAACAGACGCTTGTTGGAGAGCAGACATTATCAATTTGTGACCGCCAATTAGGCTGGACATTAAGCTTGACTGAGAAACTAGACTCATAAACATTGTGGCAAAGTTTGTTGATGAGATACCATTTGCTCAAGTCAAGAGCATGGGCACAAAAAGTGTGACCAGACATACACTGTATCATGTAAGTCATCACTTTATACCCTTTGCAATTAGTGGGGGCACAACTTTAAACAAATACAAGTTAGAGTTATTGGACTTGATCATTACCTTTAGAAGACAACTTACAGGAGAATAAAACTTTTATCTAAAATAAGATGCAGATCTCACAGTCAGCAGTACAGTTCAAGGTCTAAATTAATATTACTTGATTTGTAAATTAAAATAAGTCTGAAGTGTAATATTTGAAAAAGAGTTTTTGCTGCAAGGAGGATTGTACCACAAGTTCAGGTGCTTAGCTATAAACCACACAGCTCTACTGCCTATTTGATTCATTACTGAGCATTAAAACTCCCAAACAATTTTCATTATACTATGAACAATTGTAAGACTGATATTGCATCATGATCTTAAAATTTTTCAAAAATCTATTTAATAGGTTAATAATGTAAATAGAGAAAAAGAAAAGAATCTTACATTTTTACCTGTGTTTTGTAATGATGTTGTGGGAACCAGAATCCACTGTTTTCGAGCATGAGCAATTCTTTGGTGTGTGTACAGGTATGGTCTTTTGTACCGCCGCCTGCATATCTTACATGGATACTTCCCTTCTGCATCTGGCTGAATCTTTTTCCTCCTCTTACCCCTAATTATTTTCTTAGACTGTCCACCACTATCTGATTTTATCAATTTCTTTCTTCTTCCTACTTTATGTTGTGTCTCAGCATGATTGTTATTAGTGTCAGTGCTTTCATGTCTTCCTGCTTTGGTCAATTCTGTTTCATCCTCCTCTTCCAAACATCTAACAGAGCTTTTGCAAGACAATTTGCCTATTCTTTCATCCTTCTTTCCTCCAATGTATGATGTAGAAGCTCCTTGGACAGTGTAGTTGTTATTAGTATCTGGTTGAGCAGTATCAAGAGTCACATTTTCAGTCAGTGTATCAGCACTTCTGTCACGTGCTGGTTTAGTTCTTAAATCTAAAACCTCATTATCAGTAGTCAGCAAACCCTCGGACGACGTTTTTGTGCATGGCAAGCGTTCATATCGCCTTGTTTGCTCTACTACACCATATGACTTCCTTTTAGACATTTTAGACAGGTTAACCTCTGTTTCAAAAAACTTGTCATATGCCTTTTCATTATAACTTCCAACACTTCCTTTACATTTTCTAACTTTTGATATCCTTCCAATTGAGGTGTCCCTGTATTCAGACAGGCTTACGTTGTTGTTTATATCAGTAGGTTTAGCTCTTAATGTCATTCCTGTTGTTTCTGTGGTTCTTACAGTTTCTACTGTCGTAGTTTTCAAACATCTCTTCTTTTCGGTGCTTGGGGTGCTCATAAAGTCAAGAAAAGTTTCGTCAAGACAATGCCGCTTTCTACACTTTGAGCGATGATTGAAGAGCATCTCTTGAGAAGAAAAGCGTTTTCCACAAATGCACTTTGCCATTTCATTAGACTCGCCTCCAGATTCATATAAATTGCATTTAAACTTTTTCAAATGGGATGACAGCATTTTAGTGTCTATCAACATTGCTCCACACACACATTTAACCATGTCTTCTGGATGATCTCTTACCTTATGGTTTCTTAAGGAAACTGGATTAGCAAATCTCCTAATTTCCCCTTCATCAAAATAACAAATCTGACACAAATTTGTCAGTCTGTGAATTTTGGTTAGATGCCTTGACAATTCAGTCTTATTGTTGAATATTGCTTGACAAACAAGACATGGTAATAGTTCAACATTTTGAATTTCATCTGCAATACCAATATTATTGTTTTTGTCATTGTTTTCTTTATCATCATCATCCTCATCATCACCATTTCCTTCACCTCTGCCAACGTTTGTTTTCTCATTGCAGTTTCCATTGTTGTTACCATCATCTCTAGCATGTCCTTCCTCTTTGAGCCTGTCACTTCCTTCCTTCTCTCTGTTGTTATTCTCATCAGTTCCCCCTGTATCACACACAGATTCTTCCACTTGGTCTTGGATGGTATTTACACTCACTGTATCTAACTGTTCATATTTCCTTTTATCACAGTTGACAATATCGTCATTACCACAAAGACTTTCCTGCAATTTAGAAGCATAGTAAAGTATCTCGTCATCACTCTCATCATCAGTGAATGTATAAACATCTTTCTTCTGACCATCTACATTCATTTCATCACAGTGTTTACTTTGATCATGAACATCAGATTCAGCAACCAAACCACTTCTCTGACATGTTATTATATTTTCATGATGTTCAACCTGAACACTGCTGGTTTGTTGTACACTTGCATGAGACATGTTACATTTGTCAACAATAAGAGAAGGCTTATCACTGTTAGGCTTAGCTTGTATGTTTTTCAGAATAATCTTTGCTCTTACAGAATCAGTTAGTGAACAGTTTGCTATTTCATTAGCAGGTGACTGAACATCATTCAAATATTCTTGTAAATTATTAAAAAATACATTAGTCTGCAGATTATATGGTTTACAGCTTGTCACATTATTTCTGTCAAAATCTAGTTGAATTTGGAAGGAAATGGTAACTTTTAGGTTTTCTTTAACTCGCAAACCTTCCTGTTCACACTTCTTTGAGAGATCTAATGGTTCAGCTATGTGATTCACTGCTCTATTTTCTTTCACAGACAAAGTTCTAATTCCCTCACCATTTTCTTCTTGAGACTTAGAACTTTCTATTACTTCTTGGTCTGTTTCTAAATCTGGTATGAATCCACTTAATGCATCTATTTTCTCTTGGCATCCATTTGTATCAATATTTAGCACTTTAACTTTGCGATATTTCTTTTTCATGTCACACTCTTTTTCAAACACTTCTATTTGATCATTAACAGGATTAAAGATTTGTTCACCATCTTTTAAACTTAGCTTCCTTAACAAAGGATAAACTGGTACTTCTTTAGCTTTTAATGTCTTTTCAATGACATCTCCGTGACTAGCGTTGACCATACCCTCTTTGTTTTCAAGCAAATAATTAATAGAATCTTCATTTTCCCTAAAGCTACCATCTTCTTCCTTGTACATATCTGTATCCATAGGGTGCTCCAACTCATTCAAAACAGCTTCAGTCGGTTCAACAATATTCAAATCCAAATCTGTTTGGTTTTCCTCCAATGTAATCCTACCTTCACTGATTGGTTTGTCTTCCTGTTGGTCTTTGAACTTTACACTTAATTCTTTAAGACTACTGTTAATGCTTTCTCTGACAATGTTGGCTAGACTTTTCTCTGCAAATTTATTGTCATCAATTTTATTTTCCCTATCAACTGCACTTACAACACTTTCTGTTTTGAATATTGTACCTAATGTTCTAGCTTTTATCAATTCTGCATTTTCTAGCTTTAATGAACATTTATCACATGTTGTTCCATCAAGTTTTTCATTCAGTTTTATATGTTCTACATCTTTAACACCAATAAGTGCATTGCAATCACCACAGCTCTGTGTTTCTGTAATCTCTGCTACTTCAGTGCTTGCTTCTTGTGTACTTGTACCAAATAGATCATTCTTAACTGAGCCATGTTTCTGTTTTTCCTTTTTCTGTTTAGTACGCCTCTTCCTTTTTACCCTCGGATGATAAATTCCATGCCGATGATGCCAAAAAGCAAGTGAACATCTAGTTTTCATTGTAATGGAGCATTCCAAGCATGTAAAACCTGTATTGTTCTCATGCAACTGTTCATGTCTTATCCAGTTTGAAGTGTTACTGAACTTGTAATTACATTTTTCACACTTTTGCCTATTGTTAGTTCTCCTTTTTATTTTTACTGATTTAAGAACTTTACCCTTGCTTTTCAACAACTTTTTCCGACCTTCTCTTCCAAATCTTTTAACTTTTCTCCTGGAATTTTTGCTTCCAAGACTACTACTGGCTTTTTTCGTATGTTCTATTCCATGGCTTATATTATTCCTTTTATGCCATTGTTTCATGGTCAGCGTGTTACGGAATGTTATACCACAGTTACAGGTTACTGTTCTAGAGCAGCTATCATGCACAGTCTTGTGTCTCTTGAGATAGCGGAAGTACTGGGAAGAGTAAGTGCACATTGTGCAAGAATATTTTCCTTCATACAGCTCTGATCTATTTTCACATTTTACTTCACTTTGATGTTCTGTTTTATTAGCTGTTATCTCCACTTTCTTCAGAGTGTTTGAAGTTTCAGGAAGAGAAGAACTGCTTTCAATTTCAGCCTGACAGGAATCATTAAACGTGGACTGATTAGAAGCTGAACTAGAAGGTTTGATGTCTACAAGTTTGTCTGAGACAGTTTTGTTTCCATGGAAAGAACCAGTGTCTCTTGATTCCTCTGTCAGACCTTCTGTTTGAAGTTTCTTTGTAGAACAAACCTCTGTGATTCTACAGAAATTCTTTACATCTTTAGTGACTGCTTTTACCTCCGCATGATCAATGTTTAAATCAGCTTTTAAAACTGTTGGAGAAGGCATAGATTTTACGTTTTCTTTGTTAGAATTCGTTATTAGATTGGCACCTGGACTACCTTTACTAGATTCAGATGAAGAAGCTTGCTCTGTTAAACAGAAAGTTCGACTACTGCTCTTTGTCATGGACGAACATTTCCCACCGGAAACTGAAATAGTTATGAACATACAATTTAAGCAAAGTTACAGTGTTTCTTATAACAAAAATTCTATATTTAGATAAAAAGCAGTAGTTAAGGTATCCCAATTCACTATCCTGCCATCATGATCAAATAATATACATTTGTCTAACTTCATCACCCATGCAGTCAACAAATAATATCGAAGTTGTTGCATGGTCATCCCAGCAATAAACATTTAAGGGGTCACTTGTAGAAGCTACCTGTTACTGTTTCTATTTAGGAGTGGCTGCAGAGTTACATGTATAATGGTGATTCAAAAACATTTTGATAAATTCCTGCTCACCTTTACCAGTGAAGCTTTCACTAATGAAGACAAAAGTGCGAAACATTCACAAAATATGCCCTTCAGCAGATAATTCTAAATTGTTCCAATTTTGGCAATCAATGGGTATGTAATACCTCAACAGTGACCGAAGCGATTTGGTTGTTATCAAACTTGGCCAAGATAAAAGGCCAGATAACATTCACAGCAATTTTATTCACTGTTTTGGAAATATTTAAGATCAACAAGTCTAAACTTGTACAGTTGATGGCAATTAAAGGGCAGTAACTCTAGAGGTACTGGGACAATCTGGCTGGTCATCTTACTTGGCAAGATATTCCTTAAACATTCTGACTAATTTTCATGACAACTTGGTAATAAATACGTACCCTCTACAGTGTTAACAAGGATTTTTTTATTTGGCCTTGTAACCTAGTTTTTTTTACCCAAGGTGACTCAGATTTGAACTCGACATAGAAATTATTGAGACAAAACATGTTGACCAGTTTTCATGACTGGATAGTAAATGTGGCCTCAAGAGTGTTAACAAGGTTTTTTTTATATTTGACTGTGTGACTTAGTTTTTAACCTCAAGTGACCCGGATTTTAAAATGACCTGATAAACATTGAGACAAACAATCTTATCTATTTCCTTAAATGAATTGTAAAGGTGACCTCTGTGGCATACACAAGGTTTTCCTATGATTTGACATGGTGACCTAGTTTTTAACCCAAGAAAACACATATTCCAACTTTATCTAGATTTCAGCAAGACAGTCATTCTGACCAAATTTCATGATGACTTAGTTGTAAATGTGGACTCTATGGCATATACACAAGGTTTTTCTATGATTTGACAGTGTGACCTAATTTGTCTACTTCAGATGACAAATATTCAAAGTTTGAAACGTTACCTAGATTTAATCAAGAAAATCATTCTGACTAGACTTCATGTAAATCCAATGAAAAGTGCAATCTCTTTTGCATGTATATAATTTTATACAAGTTTTTTCTCTCTATGATTTGACCTGGTGACCCCAGTTTTTATTGCAGATGAGTGAAATGACCCATATTCAAAATCGACCTAGATTTCATCAAGGTCATTCTGACCACATTTCATGAAGATCCTGAGAAAAATGCAGCCTCTATTTCAAACACAAGGTTAAGTGTGGACGGGAGACACACAACGGACATCAAGCAATCACAGGAGCTAATAACAAAAAATATTTTACGAAAGAGATTGACATACTCTCACATTCTACAAATAACAACTATTTACCTGTTTTGACATTAACAGCAGATCTATCAGCATCAGTCTTTGGATGACATCTTTGGAAAAGACTCCTAGAGCATGTAGAGCCTTCTATGTGATGTGTCTTTTCATGTCTCCCAACATAGCTTTTGGAAAACAGTTCCCCACAGAACTTACAAGGGTATCTAAACTCTATTTTTCCAATTCCTTTCACAGTTCTGAAAACTTTTACTTCCTTCCCTTTTCTTCTACTGTATGTTCTCCTAAATCTAACAGCTTTTGAAATTCTGTCTTTTATCTTGTTACCATGGTTACTTGTTTTACCAATTGTAGCTTCAGAGTGCTCACAAGTTATTTGTTCCCTGATGCATGTTTTGCTCTCTTGATAACAAATATGGGTTTCACTCTCTAAATCACTGATATGGATTTTGCTCTCTTGATCACGGATATATGTTTCACTATTCTGTTCACTGACACATGCCCTGCTTTCAAGCTGTTTCCGATTTTCGTGACATATTTCATTGGATGTAATCACCACCTCTTGATTTTCAAAGTCTACTCCCTTTGAGGCTTCTACATGTGTGTTTGTGAAATGCAGTATCTTACTTGAATATTCTTTCATCTGTTCTTTTACTGAAACATCCATGTCTTCTTTCCCTTCTTTGGTCAAAACGGCTGGTTCAGTTACCCCTATTGTTACTTGCTTTGTCTCAACTAATTTTGTTTTAAGGTCTGAAATTTTACAATCATCACCTACATTTTGTACTTGTTCACAGCTGTGTGACTGTTCTAAATTTGTAGTCTCGTTTTCTATCTGTATAACTTTGTCAATTTTCTTTTCCAACAGTTTACCAGTTGTTGGTGTTGGCATGCATCTCAACCAGCTGTTACACTTTGGTAAAGATATTTGTTCTCTTTCCAAAGATGTCTCTCTATTTTTAACACACTTCCTTACTTGTGTCAGATCAGCTGCACTTATCCTCTTCAAGTTTTTACTTCTTTTAATTGGTTCAGAAAGTCTTGGTGTAACCTTTTCTTTTGCAGCATTCTTGTCTGTAAACTTTGTAAAGTCTGCTTTTAAATGTTTTGAAGCACATTTACCAATTATGTTATTTTCCCTGTGATGTTCTTTCACATTTTTTCCAACATTTGAGTTTTGAAATCCTGAGTTATTATCAGGCCCCTGTTTCAGACTGCTAAATAATGTGTCATCTTCCCTGATCAAGAACTGTTCATTCACACAGTCAGTGTTGATTGGAGGGGACAAGGACTTGTTTCTCTTACCTCTTGATCTTCTGTATGCATGTTTACCTGGTTTACACATTTTTTGGAAAGATTCATTTTCCTTACTCAGACTTTCAATTTCTTCAACTGATGCACACATGTCTAACACTGGACATAATGTTGGTGTTTCAAGTTGGTCACTTCTTAGTGTAAGTGAAACTTCATGTTTTGATTTGCAGAATTTGAATTTTGCAGGGTTTCTATCACAACTCTTACAATTTCTTTTCCCTTTAGAATCTTGAACATTTTCAAGTTTTGCAGCATAGAGTTTATTCTTACCCCTTAAATGCTTCATTATTTTTCTATCAGTTTTTCTAATCCTACCTGTTCTGCATTCATGTTTCACTTTTGCTTTTCTCTTATCCTTCGCTATATTATCTTTACAAAGTGATTGAATTTTATCTTCAGATTCAATAGATTCAACTTCCTTCTTTTTCAATTGTGTTTTATTTCCATTCCTACACATTTCATTGTTTACACAAATGTCATTTTCATTCTCTCTATTTGGCTGTAAAGTATATGCAGTCCCTTCTTGTTGGGCAGCACAAGTGTTCTTTTTATAAGCAATTATAGGAAAATGCTTTGTGTCATCTTTTACACCAGTTAATTCCCCTTTAACAGTCTGTTTGTTCACACGCTCATAATTTAAGACCTTATTTCTATTGTTCAAATTTCTACTGGCAATGTCATTTCTACAACCAACCACTGTAGAATTAGTAGTATTTTGTCCATTTCCAACTGACACCGAGTTATCATTTATATTATTTTTCCTTCTACATTTCGCATTCATCTGTTCTGTTGTTTCCATTTCTCCACGGCTATTACTTTTAGAATTAATAATTCCCTTACAAAGATTTTCTGGTAAGTCATGTTTTTCTCCAGTAGCTTTTGGCTCTTTACTGTTTCTCACGTTCTCCTCAGCTAAATCTCTACTTTCTGTCAAAATTTCATCATCAGACAGCCAAATGTATTCATACTTGATATCTCTGATGTAATTGTCTATGAAATGGAAATCCGATTCCTTCTCATGTGATAGTGTTGCACCCTCGTCTGCTGAATCTGTAGACTGATCAGACTCCAGTAATACATAATTATACCTTCGTTTATATCCCTCAGTCTTGTTTACAGGTATTTGTTTCATGTCAGTCAAACACTTTATCATTTTTTTCTACCTTTCAAGTATTCCCAATCTGTTTTAATGTTACCACATTGCTTTACTGTTTCATCACCTAACTGAAGTGTTTTATTTGTGTATACTAAAGGCCGTTTCGTTGTAATTTCATTTTGAGCAGAGCTCAATGGAACTTATGACTGTGTTCTGCCTCCAACGTTGATAGAAGTTTTAGGGGTTATACTTTTGTATGTTCATCAATTTCCTATCAGACCTCTGAAAACTTCAATGTTGAAATTCTCACGATTCATTAGTCTTTATCTGGAAAAAAGAAAAGGACTGTATCAAGCAGAGAAACATAAAATAAATTTCTTCTTGCAACATAGTTCAAACCAAGATTTTTTAATCATGTTTTCCTAAAATATTTGTCACATGTCAAATGACAGACCTTGGAAATTTCATTTGTCACCATTTAGAGTTGATTCCAAGGCTGGACAAGTGGGGATTTGCAAGGTCATGAGGACATGGGATTTTATTCAGTTCTAAGTGATAGGCAGTAGCCAGTCAAGGCAGGTGAAAAACAATCGACTTTGTAGGAGTCAATTTGCCTATCAACGCTAAATCGAAGTCACTGCATAATGTTTGGAATTTTCTAAGATATACACCGTTTCAATTATTCGGTAATCTGAATTATCTGCCCTTTGATGACGTCATGCGGGGATGCGCCTTTAAAACGAGATAATGGCGCAACCATGATTGTTGACCACTGCATATATTATTTCATCGAAGGAACGCTAAATCTAGGTATTTTTGTAGCTTTTACAGCTTGA
>JAUMHA010405203.1:0-11016 GCA_032359765.1 Saxidomus gigantea | reverse complement strand
TTCCCATTGAAACAATACACGAACAGTTTTCCTGGTAGGCCAGGGTTAAAAAGTCTTGTACTGTTGTAGGTAATGGTGTCTGTGCTATGATGAAATGGTTCTTTTTCTTGAAACTCTGTGAATATAAAATTTGATTTTTTTTTAAATTCACCTTTCCGTGATACTGATAAAAAGTTACTTAATTTACTGTTTATGTAATACAACATGTAGATACTTGACTGCCCTTAATATAAATCAATTAAGTTATAGCCAGACCACACTGATTAAGTTACTTTTTCTATTTTGTCATTTATTTATCCACTGCATGTTTTAAACATTTTAAAAAATGCACATCATTTTTGCGTTCGCTCCATTCGAGGCTTTCATTCCAGCGCTGCTTTTATTGTCGACATGGGAATTATTCAATCCGAAGACAAGTGAAGTTAAAGGTAGACATTAACATAAATGCAATCCAATGAGTATAGTTACCCAAAAGTATTTACTAACTTGGAAATTCCTAAAGCTTTAGATTTACTGCAGCATACTGTAACTGAAATACTTAAATGCACTGACCAAATTTTTAAAGTCGGCAAGTAACGTAATAGAGAACTACAAGCCAGAAGTTACAGGTTCGAACGCATGTGGTGTCACGATTCATGTATCCCATTAGGCAACTTCTTTAAAAGGCGCGATAGTCAAGTTACAATCTGCTAGAATATAGCTATTGTGTCTTTTCAAGATATTCCTATGTCGATTATAGCCGTCGTTTATTTTTGCAGCACCAGCTTTTAGTAATTAGATGGCATTTTTAGCTTCCTTCATAAAATTTTAATAGTTACTTTTCTGCTAAAGAGTAAAAAAAATATTTGTCTTTTCTAGATGTGGGGAATAAGGCCGTGGAAGGTTGATTTTGCTGTGGTAAAATGCATTTTGTGAAGAAATGTTAAGTTTGCCATGGCAAGACGATTTTACGAATAAATCATAAACAAATGATAAATTAAATCCAGGAGATTGCTGATGTAACATATGATATTGTGAACAAACGATATCATGCACTATATTTTTAATATTTCTGAAAATGCCGTGACCAACTTTTGCGATGAAAATTTTGCCGTGACAAACTGGAAAGAAAATCAGACTTGCAAATTTGGACTTACATAATTATTATATATCACTAGAATAATTATATTTACAGCGGTCAATTTTTTTTCAAGGGCTAAATAAATTACCATGGCAAGAAGTCTTTACCATGGCAAAATGCAATTTTCACATGGCAAAAGTAGCTCTTCTTAACTTTTTTCCAGAAGTTTAAGTAATAGCTAAATACTACAACTGAATGTTTTCGCTTCACGAAGCGCGTCGTTATATCACATTCTGACAAAATGTTCTAGAACAAAATTCATTTACACTTTACATGCATCAACAGTTTATTGTTTATATTATCATGACTCCTTCGATACCGTGAACAATCGTTTACCTATCTAAACGATAACCATAATTTTGTGATGACAATTTTATTTCATTTTATAAGGCAGTGGTACTGAAAGTTAGCGTAGCATGATATAGGTGTTTTATATAACAGTTCTAGAATTCACAAATTTTTTAAGACTAATTTTATCATCGACATTATACTTATATTGACTGATCGCAATTACTTACATCAATATTTGTAGCGTTGATATAATCGGATTGATTGTAAGTGCGGTTTAAATATAATCTTGGACGATACCTATTTCCTGAAAAATGAATAAAATTAAAGTTTAGATGACAGAAACAAAAAGTACTTGAATATTTATTCATACTGTCACGCATCGTTTTTTTTATGTCTGAGTAACAAATATCAAATCAAAACGACGTCAAATTTGATGTAACACTAACGCAATAGTCTGGTGTTAGTCGCACATATTACATTTGTATTAGAGTAGGGAAATATTCGAATTATATTAAATTGGCAGAATTATTATTTACAAAGTGGGAATACATGTACATTTTATTGTAAAATGCAATTAAAACCTACATGTAAAAAGGATGTAGAAACTTGTTGAGAAATAAAAACATTTTTTCATAAAATTATTTCATGATATACAGTGTGGTATAAGCAAAAAGATTTGTGTGTTGATTCAATACCTGGAATGTCAGCCCCCTTTCTATTTTTATCAAGACGGGAACTGTTTGCTTTTACAGCTTCATTTTCTTCTGTCGAATCCTCCTCTATATTCTGTTGGAGATGCTTCAGAAGTAAAATAAAAATGAAAATGATATACGTGTTTTATTGATATACCAGTACTGTACTTGGTTTGAAATATTCTCAAAGCCAGTTTGAATGGATACATGTATTGTTAAATATGTATAATAACCGTAGTATCAGTCAATAATATCTCTTTGGTACAAACAGTGCAAATATAAATAGTTGGGCTTTAACATCTGCTACGATGCATAGTTTGGTTTTGATTCAACCAGATTAGAACATTTGCATTAATTTTTAGGGCTGATATACAATGTATGTATTCAGCTTTTATATGCACTTTTGTGCATTTTAAGCTATTATTTTGTGTTTTAACCCACATGACTGTTGTAAAAGCTTCGTGGTTTGTATAACTATATTAACCATATTCCCAATACCCAAAATCATCATGCTGCATTTTTGTGACATGATGTACGGGTGAATAGTGATTTGTTATAAGGGGTTAAAACTGTGTCAATACCTGAAATTGGTTCTCGTATGAAGCATCCGTCATTGATCCCACGTGACATACAAATGCTTCTGCAGGAATGGGTTTGCAGTCAAACGTCAAAGAATGAACTAGAGCTTTATGTAAGTACACGTACTGTTCCTGGTTACAAGAAATACAGAGAGAAATATTATAAAAGATACTGATTCTTTTTACAAACAGCAGCTGTCAAAAAATAACATATGTCAATAGGTATCGCCTTTATGCAGTATTACATTTTGTTTTCAATTGTTATGTTTTCTCTGCAACGATAGATGCCGCTTACTTATCGATGTTTCTTAACGGTTAAAAATATGATATTCTTTGAAACTGTTAATCATATTATTATTTTAATACACTATCTGTTAATATAAAGGGACCTTGTTCAATTATGAGGTCAGTTTTACAATTAGCGTTGTGCAATTAGGTTTGGCAACGCAGTTTCAAATATTTCATAGAAAGTAAAACATACATGTTTATTTGGGACGATATACAGCAATATATTCGGTTTGATTTACAATTTACACTTACTAATGTCTGCACCATGTTAACTCTTTGTTCTCTCATACTATGGATGCAGCCATACACATTTACAGAGGCAGTATGTTCTCCCTCCTCCACTAGTCTGTCCAGTGCAATATACGTGCCTGTTTTACCGACACCAGTACTGAAATCAAATAATAGTTCTCTGTTAACAGCAAAAAGGTGTAGCTGTGCTCCGCGGTCAAACAAATGTAGTTCTGTGTCATGCGCATATATCGTTTGTTACACCTGCCCTTACTTGGTTTTGTTTCACTGGGTTGCAGTTTATCACAAAGGCGGCATAGATCAGTCTGTCTGATACATTATTCACGACAACTTCTACCCTAATTCATTCGCCCCTTCCGTTTGGCCCTTTTGTATGATCTGACATTCAATGAAGTCAAATCTTTGAAATCGACCATCTAAAAACTATCCCACAGACTTTCAAGTCGAATTAATAAAACTCAGACAAGAACTAGCAATTTCTCCGCAGCTATATATGTAGCGTGCGAAAACAATTGTATGGACTTATCTTTGAGAAGAAGTTCTGTCATGCATTTCAAAGAAAAGACTAGACCTGTTTTGCTGCTACACGTTAGAAATGCTTTAAATAGAAATTGTGTAATACCTGCAGTGGACGATGATTGGACCTGTGGTCGATCGCGGGGTTGCATTTACTCTCTGTCTGAATTCTACGAGACTGGTGACATTATCAGGCACATCCTTGTCAGGCCATGCTGTATAGTGCAGATGTGTGAGATTACGTATCTCAGTCATCTACAAGTTAAAGACTGAGATTTGTCAGATTTCTGTTGCATTTGATAAAGCTTCACAGCTGACTGCACGTCTTACACATCGGCTATTCACTGTAGAGTAGGTTCTTGCCCCACTAATGAATTGAAATATATTATAAAGTAGAAGGTAGGACACTCCCTCTCTCTAAACAAACCGAGCCTAACGTAAAAGTTTGGGAACTAGTCATCGTCTTCCGTAAGCAAAATGAATGGCCAGTGTCCTACGTTCTACTGTATTAGAGATTTAAAAAAAAAAAATTACGTCCCTATGGTCTTGTCGTCTTACTGGCATTGATTATTTTAAGCTGGTAAAATAAATCTCCCTGGTATCTGGGCACATCATATGGTGGCATATTTTTGCAACACGTTAGTTAACTGACTTTCGTGTTAACTGGTTTTTGGTGAAAATATTTCGCTTTATGTACTTATTCATTATATGTAAAACTAAATAAGTATATATCACGAAAATATTTCGTGTTATCTACTTCTTCCCCGTATTTAAAAGTAAGTAAATAACGCGAAGTATGTTCGTGATATCCACTTATTAAGTGGTTTTCGCGAAAATAATTCGTGTAATCTAATTATCCGTATCTAAAAATGGCGGATAAGTAGATATTAATCACGTTATAAGTGGATATCACGCAAATATTTCGCGTATATTTAAATACGGCGGATAAGTAAAAATGACGAATAAGTAAATAACGCTAAATATTTTCGCGTTCATCGCTTAGTAAGTGGATATCACGAAAATATTTCGCGTTATCTACTTATTTTTAAATATGACGGATAAGTAGATAACGCGATTTGTTTTCGCGAATACCACTTAATTAACACGAAAGTTAGTTAACTAATGTGCGGCAGTAATATGCCACCATAACATCACTTATCAACCCTGTTTCAACACACTTGGCATTTCATTGTCGGTTAAAAGGTTACCAACTTCCGGTCAAAAGCGATCTTAATACGGCTGCGCCGAAAAGGTCGATTGGTTATAATTCTAGTTTCATGTTGTAACACTAATCATTCAGGTAATTATTTTCAAGTTACCAAAACACACTAGCGTGCAAGCACAATCACATGTGTATCAAAAATATATATTTTACAGATCTAGTCTATTGAAAGATTTACGAGTACCTTTGACACTGTCATTACTCTGACTGTATACTCGGCGAAGTTGTCGACCTTGTTACACAAAACTGTGACGTCACCGAACTGGATACTTTCGTTCAATTCAGGCCAATACTGTTCACATTTCATGCCCTTAATAAAACAAGTTAAATGTTGATACGCTGCGAATTTGTGTTTTTTAAACACATGAGAAAAGAACATCCAGAACAACGTGACTATTGGTTTTCTAACTATTACGTTAAATCGTGTTACAGCTATCACCAGGAAACATTTTGAAAGTGCATTTCCCGTGTAAGGATACGTTACTCATAAAGAGCCGTGTGACTGCCAAGCTAAATGGTTGTAGTCAGGAATGGTTTACATATTACGGTACAGAAACTGTTACAGACAGACTCCTGTACATAAATAGACCAACCAGGGCCTCAATATTATACAGAAATTATTCAAATACATGATAATGTGCACTATCTCCCCATTGCCCTTAATCAACACGTGAAGTTTCGTGAAACTATCTTTTATACTTTTAGAGTTATTGCTAGAAAGCCCCATTTTTCATGATTTCGTTTCCATAGCAACCAGACTTTTACCCGGATCAAAATTAAAATGATGTGTACTATTTCTCCCAATTGACCTTCACCAACTTGTGAAGTTTAATCAACCTATCGTGTATGCTTTTAGAGTTATTGCTAGAAGTCCCATTTTTAACGATTTTGTTACCAGTAACCACAGTTATGATCCGATCAAATTTTGAAATGATGTGCACTTTCTCCCCATTGCCCCTCATGAACATGTGAAGTTTATTTATTGAAAACTATCGACCAACTGATGATTGAAAAATAGTAAGAGACATCCTTACTCGAATGAAAAATGGCAGAAGCACAACCAAATAACTGGTATGACCAACGATCGAGTGACCTTTAATTGATTTTGTTCAGAGTGAAAAACACTGATAGAGAAAACAATAACATATGTACATATCAAAATAAATGGACATAAAATGAGTATTGCAATACTGAAGCAGTTAACAGTTGAAAGATTGTGAAAAAAATTAACTGTATTCTTTGAAGGAAACTACAAACATACATCCTGAGACAAAACTGCTAACGGCGTATAGTATTGCCTTTTGGTTCAGAATGTTAAAATATTTGTATATCTATCCAATGCAAATATAAAAGTAGAAATTATATTGAAATAAAACAGAAATACTAAACTTTTTAAATACTTTCATATTAAAGGGGAGTACTAACACAATTTTACAAAAGTAAATTTCTAATATCTTACTCTATGTAATGGGTCTTTTTGTTCCTAAATAAATCTCTAACAGAATATACAAGAAGTAAAAATTGTTATCAAATATTGCTTAAATGTGATTGACCACGTTTAGAGTATAAAGCAGTGTTTAGATCCAAACACTGAGTCTAAAGCAGTTATATTGCAGCATATTTAAGTACCAAACATTATCTTACAGTAATTTCTGTAAGATTGGTTAACATCACAATAACGTCAGCTTTCTCATGCCAAACCATTTTCCAAAATATCTTGAAATCTTCTGTTGTTTTCTTCGTAGGACCTAAAATAAGTAACATGAACAAGTGCAGTGAAGTTTATATGATATAAAGTTCTCAGCAGTTAACATCGTACATGTAAATTGGAGAAGGAATTCAAACGCATTTCATAATTTTTGAAAAACCATGACATCGACGTGGCACTTACATCATCTATGAAGTACGGTGATTCGTTTTGGGACATTGCCTTCTCTCTAACAATTTATTTCAGTGCAAAGTAGCGATGATTTAATCAAAAGTAATGGCAGAATATATTCCGTTTCGCCGTGTCATCGCCGTAACGTTCATGTTATCGTCCAACATATTATTAGAGAGAGGCAATTTAACACAGTACATAGATTGTATCTAACTAGCGCTTAAACTATTTTAGTAGTAGGCCTATATCAATCAGCATTTATTTGAATGTGTAGTCACTGAATAAAAATTCAAGTTTGTGCTTAAAAGTACTGCCTAATGGTGAATTCATAGTAAGATGACGCGATTGAACAGTTTTATAAGAGTTCGGCCGAAAACTAAGACCAGTGGCATGCTGAACCCCCGTCATGTCTCTTATGATGCCTTAAAAATGAAATTGTTGCTGTATAAAATGGAAGACAATTGACCTAACTGTAATGTCCAGTGCGATTGAACTAGTTTTACATGTCACAAACAAATGTAATTCTCACATTTATTTCATTTGACGACACTTACCCAGATACGCTATGTACATTCTTTCTTTCTCAAAGCCCTGCAACAAGAACAAATTGAGACTTCATTTCATCATGCAAAATTCTAATTATAAAGATTCCAAGTACACGTACAATTAAATACGTAAGACAAACTATAGACAGTGCAGAAATTTTGTCACGAGACACGTGCACATGTGGCTACATTGTATAAGCTTAAAATGGCTTTCGCTCCTACTGAAAACAAATTAAGTATTTCTGGTATCCTGACGCTAGTTTAGTAGATCAAGAATAGACTACATGTACATTGTACTCACATCTATGTAATTAGCATTGATGACCAACGTTGGAAATCTCTTCACTTGAACACGTGAGTGGTCATCTGAAAAGATTTTGATTATTATAACAATACTGGTGTAAATAAAGTGATTTGTACTCGAAATCAGTGTTCAAAGGCATTAAGTCTAAATCAAATAGAACACATAAGTGAATATCTGAAAAGTTTTTGTACACATAACAGAAAACATAATGACCTAATACTATATTAATTTGAACGTTAGTTATAATTATGGTTTTGGATCTATTTGAATTGCTTTTGTTCAGGAGTTCAATCAGTCTTGAGTTTAAAAAAGGAATTTCATTAACCCTTTCCTCAACATGTTTATCTCTTTTAAAGCTAGAACAAATCTTATCTTCATCCCAGAAAGTTTTATCAGGTCACTCTTGGTATATTTGGAGACTCCATATTACAGTAACTGTTGTCTACAGAACAGTCACAAATGATCGAATTTGAAATACTTCGACTTAAACAATCTGTCATTTCAAAATACGCTGCCATGACCTGAACATTTCTTAAAGATATGTAGGTATTAAACGAGTTTGAGATAACAGGAATCCAAGGTAATTCGAAAATCTCACAAGGATAATTTACGTTGTGTCTGTTCTTTTCTACGTTTTCGGGTCTCTTCGCAAATGCACAGGGCTTTTGTAATGTTTTGGGTAGTTGCTGGAATAATACGAAGAAGTTAAATAAAATTATATATGTAACGTATGTGGATACTGGTTCAAATAATGTCAAAACACAAACATTTATGTTAATTTTTCATCAGTGAGAGGTTACAGGACATGGTTCTCTACCAATTAACGTTATACAATATACATCAAATATTTTTATGTACTGCTTGATGGAACTATAATAATGCTGTGGTGCAGGATACGAATACACTCATTTTAAATGTCTAATAATTGAGCAGAAGCAAATACAATGTAATGTCAAGAAAGAGCTAGTTTTGAATGTTAATTAGAACTCATTGTCACAGTCAGCATGGCAACATATACAGACCATTACGTACTGAAAATTCGAGCTTGAAGGAAGCCTTCGTTTTGTTCATTACGTAGTTTAATAGTCCTGTAACTTTAACATTTGTCGTTATGTTATAATAACAACCGTCTTGGTCATTTGGCTCTACTGTTTCATCATTTGTTTCTTCAAGAATATCTTGGGACTGGTCTTCGTTTTCGTTGCCGTTGTACTGTTCCTCACACAATCTTTCCCCTTCTGTCTTATTTAGTTCGGAATAAAGTGGTTCTGTAAACAAGATAGATATGTCTACAAAAATACTGATTATGATTTTTTTTCAATAACTAATTTATGCATATTTGAAAGGAATGCAATGTCAGATTTCAAGTTGTTTCAAGTGTACTGTCATTGGGCAGAAATAAAGTAACCCTCGGTACACAGGTTAAAAAACAGAGGAGGAAGATTAAAAAAAAAAATGACATGGCATGCAAATTCCCAGTGTAAAATATACCTAGTCTTCCAACATCTGCTAAGTTTGAGTAGTTGTTGTCTTCTCCGGAAACATCGAAACTGGGTTCATCTTTCTTTGTACGTCTGCAAGATCAAAACATCATACGTCTGCAACATTAAAAAATTTACGAGATGCGTCATGGGTAAATCAGATTTTCATACAAACTTGTCAAAGTCGACTTGTATGTGGTTTTTGAACTGCTTATTACTGTATATGGAAAGCCGTTTCTTCAACACTTTACACCATTAACTTGAACAATGCCATTGTTATTGTCATTTTAAGTTATCTATATACAGATTATATAAGTATGGCGTCGTCAACACCAAAATAAGTGTAATATAGTATGCTTACGTCAACAAATTATGTCTTCTTTTTTTTAACGTTACACGCTCATAAACAAATAAGTTGTATTTTCAATTCTGAACCTTGGAAATGGTAAAAAGAGACAAAAAACGATTTCAGTCTTTCTATAATCGTTAGTTTACTCATACGTTGATATTTGAAATACCTTTTCCTCATGAAGAAGAACCCAACCAGTATTCCAGAAATAAGAACAACAAAGCCAGCAACCCCTCCAACTGCTGGTCCAACAATACTCGAAGCAGTACTCGCTGCAGCAAAAAAGCATTAAACGAGTATACATTTTCAATATGGTATATTTTCTTACTTTCTCTATGACGGTGGCCATCTTGGATTTCTGCCGACTCTCGTCATTTTGTTAAAAATGAGCTTCCGTTTCATATTAAAGAGATACTGACAAACTGTCCATGTATGAACCTCATTGTTTAAACTTAGTATGACTGTACGGTTGTCTAAACCTGAATGTATTTTGTACACTATTTAGCACACATTAACTAGAGTAAAGTTTCTCTATTAAAACCACGTGACATTAAGAGTGCTCTCGGTATTAAGACCAAATATTTCAGAACAAAATGGTCCATTTCTAAGTACAAATGTATCGATAATAAGACCGATTCAGAAGGGTGGTCATAATACGGGAACTTAACTGTATTTATTTCATTACATGCAAGATAAAGACTAACATGCTGATGCTACTTCTTAAACTGGTATTTTGTCTGTTTTAAAATAAGTGTCTAACGGTTAATACTAGCGATCAATTAATATCAAACGAGTAAATAGTATTTTTAAGCTTTAACACTTAACGTTAATAAAAATAAATTTATGAAATAAGATTACGTTGTTTTCTCAATCTTTAGATTAACACTTCAAATAAAAACATTAATTAAGCTTGCAAATGTATGTATGTGTGCGATACTAAATGTACTTAATTTTGGAAATAAAAAATAGTCATAATTTTCAAAACATATATAAAAGATTCTTAACACTTCCGTTGTAACTTCGGTTCTGATTTGTAACATTATGTATTTTTGTAATTGTTAGCCATATATAAAGTTTTTAACAATTGCAAACAATTTAAACGGCCTCGATTGCGTTAAAATAATTGCGACTATTTAATCCCATTTATACAGTTGCAAGCATAAAAGAGACCATAAAACGACCTTATGATTGTATTTTCAACAAATTGTTTTCATGTGTTATTCATACCTTGGGAACAAGTCTTGCCTTCGTAACCATCAACACATCCAATGGAACATTGACCATCTTGATGACATTTACTGCCTGCGCAATTACTATGGCAACTACTTCCGCATGCTTTTCCGTGATAACCGACTTGACATCCAAACAAGCAATGGCCAGATTTTGCATCACAACTGCTTTTTGCCACTTTTTGCTCACATGTTGCTGAGCAATTTGAATCGCAAAATGTCCCATGCATACCCAATTTACACCTTACACATTCTCCAGATGTTTTATTACAG
>JAUMHA010405202.1:12848-22990 GCA_032359765.1 Saxidomus gigantea | reverse complement strand
TTTGTTAAATTTATAATTTAATTTTAAAAAATTTAATTTTTGTTTAAGCAAGAATTTTAAGTCCCCCCCCCCCCCCCCACCCAGCCTTCCCCCTTAAGATTACTTTAAAAGCACAACTTGAGTACGCTAACCTCCCTTTTCCAGGAGAGTTTGAAGCTTATCTTGCCTTAGAGAATGCCTTAGCAAAGACAAAAGACACACATGCAAGGATTCAGTTGAAGACGGCTCTTAGACTACAGAGACAGAGAATGATGGAGAACTGGAAACGACCAAAGGTAACAGCACTTCACGTCACACTGCAGCATCTGTTCAATACGTATATCTGATGTACAATCTGTCAACGACTGAATTTCATTTAGTCAATTGAAACCACTTCAAATCTTGAGCTAGAATGCAATTTACATGACTGTACGGATTTTTTTATACTGATTTTGAGATAAGGGATAATTTTCAAGTCATCCAAATCCAAAAAGTATTGCATTAAGTTTGTGATTCTAGTAAAAATAAACAACAGAAGAGGGGGTAATGAGGGCAACAGCTGCGATAATATGAGGTAGACCATTGGTTGAAAATGCATACCAGTAAAGTGTAGGTGTGCAAAATCTTGTTTTTCTGCCAGTTGTTTTGCTGTTTTTTTTTTCTCAGTTAAGTAACCTATCAGATCTTCTTAAAGTTTTATGAGTTATTTTTGCCTGGAAGAAGCTGAATTAAGTTATATATCCTGGTAGAGAAATGTATGCTAATATTTGACAGGTTGATTTTGCCACAAACACTGCTGAGATGCTTGATGCTGGAATTGATGCTGACTTTGTCCCACAGGAACCTCAATACATCAGGACATCTGAGAAAGCTACGTCCATTACCAAGGATACAGGTATACAATTAATATTGTCATTAATAAAAAGTACATTTCTAATTTATATGCTTTCCATCCCCCACAAGAAATGGGTATAATTGTTCATGGCAATTAAGCAAGCCCTGTGTTTATAAAATTAAGATTTTGAAATAAAAAAACTTTTTGATACAGTCCAGCAAAAATAGGTTAGAAAGTTTTTCCTTTGGTTTTTCTACCGTTTTTGTAAGAAATTGATGAGTTGAACAAACTTACCAGACAGACTTGTTCAGTGGATGCATTGCAAGCAAATAGATGCGTAGAAGTTTTAATGTCTTTACTGTAACCTGTAACTCTTACTCATGACAATCTCTGTGAGCATTGAATAGCAGAACACTGATTTACAGAGAACAGATACCAGATGTGTTTATACAGATGTATAATAGATCCTTATTAGATCCAATACTGCTGCTATTGATGGACATGAATTTATACTCATTTCCCCATCTTGATACAGAATTTGAATTTGGGATGAAATAATAGTATTGTTGTTGTTGTTGTTAATTGTATATTGATTATTTATAGGTGTTGATCCTATACAAGAGGCTGTGATAGAATATAACCAAAGTAGACAGGCAAATGTTTTACCCCCTGATATATACATGGGTCTTAGATTTAACAATGCTGGACAAAGACCAGATTCTCAGGTAATTTTGATGCACTGATGAAAAGGCTTAGACAGGACATTGTGAAGGTCTTCTTTGCCCTAATAACACACAGTTGCATGTCCAGTTGTAACAGTACAACTGTAATTTTATATAAAAAAGTGTCTATCAAAAATTTGAAAGATCTTCACAGCATGGTTTCTAGGCCAAAGTGTGTCTTAAAATGACTTAAAACAAAGAAAGTTTAAATCAATGTTCATTCTACAGATTTGAATTTTAACATCTGTTTTATAAGTTATTTAAAATAACTCAGGAGAATAAGAGTTGCTGTATCTTGGATAGGAATCTGTGTTAAAGTTTCTTGATATACATGTAAATGTTATCATAATTTAAAGCACACAGTCTATTATCATTTGTGTTTGCAGGGGTCTCGTGGACGTAACTATCTGAACGTTGTTGACCTGGATGCCTCGGCTGTGCTGAATGATCTCCGGGAGAGACCGGAACCAGAGGAGCCGCAGCTAGACAAGTCACTGACAGCCGAACAGCTGCAGATCAGGAGTCGTATGGGTAGGTATAGATACTGTACTGAGGGGGAAGAGGGTTACAGCTGGATGTTACAATTTATTTATGGCTGTCTGAGCGTTACCTGATCATTGAGAAGTGAACACTATATCATTTAATCAGTAATAAAGTGGATAAGATGATATTAGATAATAAAGTACTGTTTGTGAGAATAATAACGTTATTTAAGGGAGGCATATTATCCGACTAGTAATAACTTAATTGTTTGAGCAAACAGTTTTCTATTTGATTTGTCTTGTTGCCATTTTCCAATACTACAATTATCATATTAAAAACTGTGATTTATTTCAGATAGAGAACAGTTTTAAGTTCTGCCTCCTTGCACAAAGCAAGGTATTGTAAATAGATAAGTTTGCTCTTATGTGTTTCATCGTTAGCCATGTTACAAATTAAAGTTGAATAAAGGCAAACAGTTTGATTTTAGTTTTTTTTACAAATTTCTTGACATTGGAGATAATGTGTAACACATAGCTATAATGCCTTTATATATTTGCAGCAAGAGAAGATGAAACAAGAGTGTCATTCGAACCACCGGTGATCGAACGTCCAACAAGGGCTGATGAGCTCACTTTGAGGATATTTGAGACCAAAATGCAGGGAGTAGACAGGGTGTCCCTAGCCATCATGCCACGCGAGAGTATGACAGACTCCAAATATGCCGTCATGCAGAGGTTACGGGACATGAACTCACAGCTGGCAGCCATTGATCACATGTCTAACAATATGGAAAGAGAGTTTAAGAACACCAAGCTTGTGAGTAGATAGAACTTTTACTATAGAATCTTTTTCTTTTTGTTTGATTTGTAAGAGATATGTTACCATAGAAGTTTTTTAAAATATTTTTGAATACCAGTACTGCATTGAACTGTCCAAGCAGTGTCTGGAACAGGCTCAAATTAATTGGGCAGACATCATTTTAAAATTTTTAAAAGTCAGATTTTTTTCTGAGGAATCAGGTAGTAGAATAACACAAGTAATTTTATGCTTTCTTACCAATTACATTAACCTGAGTATACTGAACTGATCTTAATCTGTTTCATTTTCAAGTTTAGAGTATGTCACAACTTCTTGTCAATATTGTAAACATATGGATAATGTTTGGTACAAAATGTACTCTGCAGGCACTCAGAACTTTAGAGGACTTGACAGAAGGCATGGAACCAGCCAGCAGCCACGATGTCTGGAATGAAGATCAGCGTAAACCAGAGAAACTAGTAAGGTCCCGTGACGATAAATCATCACCACAACCCTCAGCCAAGTCACCAACACCCAGTGCCAAGATGACGTCAAGGTCTACAGCTAGATCTCGGAGGACTGCAACATCTAGAGAGATGTAAGTAAAGCATTTCCCTGTATGCAATCAGGTTCTGGTGCAGTTATATTTGAACTGTTCAGATAATAATTTATTCATATGGAGCAGCTAAACAGAAGTGGTAAGTACCATGCTTGGTTGTGCATGGTCCATGTTTAGGGTCACTAGGTTAAAGGTCAAGGTCACAGGGCCTTGAGATTGTAAAATATTGTGGACATTGTATCTTCAAAACCCCTGGTCAGAATTTAATGGTACTTCACAGAAGTGATAAGTACCATGCCTAGTTGTGCATGTAAGTACCATGCCTAGTTGTGCATGGTTTATGTTATGGGTCACTAGGTCACAGGTCAAGGTCACACGGGCTTGAGATAGTAGATTCTTGTGCACTCTAAATCTCCTTGACTCTTGGTCACAATTAAATGATATTTCACAAAAGTGATAAGCACCATGCCAAGTTATGCATGGTCCATGTTTCGGTTCAGTAAATCAAGGTCACAGGAGCTTGACATCATGAAATCTTATAAACTCTTTTTCTCTAAAACCCCTGTAAAGAATTTAATGATGCTTCACAGAAGTGATAAGTACCATGCATAGTCATGCATGGTCAAATAAAGCATGAAATGTTACATAAATCTTATATACTGTGTCAGTTGTTGGTCAGGAGTATTCATCACCTTCAGTGATAGTCCTAGTTAAATCCTAGTGTAGTGCTAAATTTATTAAATGGTTTAGATTAATGAATTTATTTTAAGATCAGTGAAGAGATTCATATCACACACTGTAGCTGAAGTTACATTTTAGTTTTGGAGCAGTGCCTTGTCCTTGTACACTATAGATGACATGATGCCTGAATCACTGTACATTTGTTATATTCTGTTTGTTTTAATTGTATTGGGTAAATAGGTAAATTTCTATTAGGTCTGGACAGAATTAAGTATCAATCATTTCATCAACTAATCATTTTTGAAATGTTGTATGAATTTAAGCACTATAGCAATGAAATTCCTAATATGCAATGAAATAAGAAAAACAAATTCACTGAAATGACAATTTTTTTTAGCTCGTCTGGGTGAGCCATTGGGTCCATTCCCTGTCCATCATACGTGAAATCAAAAGACCTAACGCCTAGATATGTGGCAATGGAAAATTGCTTAGTGGACCTCTACCAATAATGTTCAAATCATACCCCTGGTGTCAAAATGGACTCTGCCTTGGGATCATTTGGTTTTACATAGGCTTATATAGGAAAAACTTTAAACACCTTCTTGTCTGAAACCACATGGCCTAAAGCTTAGAAATTTGGCATGTAATATTGTCTAGAGGACCTCTACAAAGATTGTTAAAATCCTGACTCCCAGATCAAAATTAAGCCTTTCTCTGGTGTGATTGCTGACCTTGTATTGTAGCCAATGGTAGTCAGGTGAGCAACATAGGGCCACCTTGGCTAGGGCCACCTTGGCAGTTTCGTTTTTCTGTATGTTTTATAACTGAATTTGCACACTATCATTAGCAAACCTGACCTTGGTAGCAGTTATTTTCTAGCTGTCAATTTGCATATTATTATTCCAGTCACGTAATAGATTGTGTTTATTGAGAAAAATATATTCAATTTCTCCAGCCTAGAACTAAACACAGAATTGTTTATTAAACTTTCCATTCAGGCTAGCAGATTAGTGCAGCTTTTATTGTACATCTCTGCTGCATACAGCTTTAATGTGCAGCATTTCTACTGTAAATAATTCTTGCTTTCTAAAGCAGTCTTAGCATGGGTAATCTCAAATAAAGGTGTTGCATGATATGCATCACTGATTGTATGATTGAAATATATTGGCTGATATTGATTAAGTGCATTATTAACTGGACAGAATTGATGTGAAATCTTGTTCAGATTAACGTGAGTTATTTTATCCTTTATTCCTATGGAAATAGGATTAAATTTTATAGAAGTTACATCTCAATGGTATTAAACTGCATACGTTTTGGATAGCTATTAACTGTAGACTGTAGAATTCAGTAAATGCAAGGATCTTTCTATTTCATCACTCAGCAAGGACTCAGGATCTTTCCATCTGTCTGTTCGTTTGTTCAAATTTATCTGCTCTAAAGAACGTACTGTAGTCTGAGTGAGAGATTGACAGTAATGGTTGGGTCACTGTATATCAGAATTATGCGACTGTTGATAATAAATGTTCTTTTTTGGAAATTATTATGCAGATATAACTTTATAAACTCTTGTAAAGTCATGAACTGTGTTAAAGTGGTTTTAAATAAACCTGTTAAAATTTTACGCATTTTTAATCGAATGACAACACTGGTACATAACTGCTTTATGCTGATTTATCCACATCAGAATTGAATGTGAATTTTTAAAGAAAGTTGTCTATAAAATGAAAAAAAACACAAAAATAACAAACTCAGAAGCGTTCAGTATACTGCTCTTAAATTTTGGTTTAATGGCATTTTATGATAAGCTTAACAGGTGAACACATTTTTTCAAAGTGCTGAAGATTATTACGGCCTGGCAGGAGCACTATGTTCTTCTGTTTTCCTTAAGTATCATTAATTAGTTTCTTAAATATAATAATAGGTACAGGTATTAAATCGCTTCGTATCTTTGTGGCTAATGTAGTTAGATGCGAAGTTGGCAGCCATATTAGAACAGAACTGAACAGAGCAGTACCTTTATTTATATACACAGATTACAAAACGTACATTTTGTAATAACATGTGACTGAGTGAAAATTATATTTAATATTTAACCATATCATAGAACATTTCTGTTGGTAACTTTTTTGGACCAACATATTTGATATCTACTGATAGTTATGAATTATTATTAATGGTGTTAGGGAGTTTGATGAGATATGAATTATTCATTCAGGTCAGTGGAGCTTGCCAAGCTATCGGGCTTGAGTGGTATTAGTGATATTATTGGAGACATGGTTGCTAAGGGAGACATAGATCTGGACGATGTTGGTTTGTCGCGACGCGAGGCTGACAGGCTGGTGCAGAGAGGTGTTATAAGGTAATCTCACAGATATATAAACCTGTTTAATAATTCGTGTTAAATTTGGTTACTTTAAAGTTGATTATTTATTCAGTATTGATATTGATGAGTCACAAATGTGCTTAAAACTTTGTCGTATTTTGCATATTTTTTTTCAACAACATTAAAGTTAAAAAGCAAATATAGAAATCGTTTTGAAAGGACAATAAAAACCCATTTATTTCATACATTACTTTAAACAATGATAAAATTTCGGATGTTTATGTTAATTTTTATGTAGTAAGTCTGTGTAGTGCTTGTCAGAGTCGAAAAGTCAATATTTTAAATTTTAAAATTTGAAGTCAAAAATTGTTTGTTATAGGGTAATAAAGTTCTGTAGAAAGAGATATATTTCTCTTTGGTTTTGCAGGAGAGATCAGTTACACGAGGCGCGTGTTAGCCTGGATGAGATGAAAATGATGGCAGAGACAGCTCAGAGAGATGGTGCCCACGACAAGGAGGCTTTGCATACATGGATGTCAAACAAACGGCACAAGCAGATGGCAGAATACAAGAGACATCTAGAAGAGCTCAGAGAGAAAGAACCAAGACCCTTCAGGTCTAAACTGGACAGCTTTGACCAGGTTTGCAATTCTGTATAAAACTTATTCTGTCCAGTTTATAACACGTAACTTAAACAGTAACTTTTAAAACTGACATTACAATAATTATTTCTGAAGAGGTTTTAAGATTTTAGGATGTATTAGACAGAACCATGTAGTTACACTACATGTACAAAACATGTGCTATACATATGACAGCTCTTGGGATAACATGTAGTTTCTGTGATGGGTTGTATATATATAAATTGGCTGGTATGTGTATGCATGATTTCATTTAGTCCACTTGTTTGAATCTGGCATATTTCAGTCAATGACTGTGAAGGAGAAGAAAGCACTTGCTGACGCTAGGGAGGAGTCAAGGAAATTTTCTAAGAGAGAATTTATGACAAAACGTTTGGATGAAGCTCAGCATCTGCTGGGCAACATTCTCAGTGAGAAACCAGAGCTGCCAAAAGATTTGCCGGCTAGAGTCATTACGCCAAGGCGTAAAACAGCCAAAGAGAGGTCCCCAGTAAGTGTTCGAGATAGAATACCTCTCTTCACTGGAAAGAAGGAAAGAAGTCCAGCTAGAAAGCTGCAAGGCATTTTGAAGACGAGGGATGTTGGTCCTCCTTATGTATCTGAATATGATCTTGAAATGGAAGGTTATGATGACCTTGACCTTGACCTTGAAGAGGATTGGTTAATGGAGGCTGAGATGGAACAGCCAGAACCAAGGCAACATGTTGTACAGCCAGTGTCAGATAGGCAACAGTTACCTCCTCGCCAGATCTCTGTGCAGCCAGCTAAAGGCAGGAAGCCTGCAGGTCTTGTTCCCAAACTGAAACTCAGTCTGGAAGATGTGAATGAGGAGGAACCAGTCAGACTACAGCAGACAGGGGAGACAACTGGTAAGATTACAGTACATGTTGTAAAATCAACTTACACAAATAATATATATTAAAGCAGAAGGATTTGAATTCAAATGTGTAGTTATTAACAACAAACGCTATAGTGGTTTTTAAATTAGCACAACAATGACAAACAATGCTTAAAGGAAATAATATAAGTTCTAACATGACCAAAAATCATTGTTTATAGGCAATGAGGATACTTTCGCTAGTATTACTGATTTTGTTTGTGCTTTATAAAAATGTTATAGGTAATCAGGCTATTATCTTTTGAAATAGTTGCTTCCAGGTTATAAATGTTGTATATTATAGTGTTAGAAGATGAGTAAATGTAATTCATTAGATAGATAAATCTTATTAATTTGTAAATATTTTAGGGGACTTGTCAGCGTATTATAAACAAGTGGAAGCCTTGGATGTTTCCTCCAGTCAGGAACAACATAGAGAGGTTGCTAGGCAACCAGTTGAGAGAGATCCTGAGCCTGTACCCCAGAAACCCTACAAAGTCACACCCTACACAAAACTTGTCAAAGTACAAAGGCCAGAAAAAACACGGAAACAAGTGAACAAATTTGCGGGGACATACAATCGTGAACAGGCTAGGTTGAGTATATCAGAGTCAGCCAGAACATCGGCAAGGACAGAGATGACAGACAGAGAAAGACAAATGATTTATGGTAAGATTCAGATATAGCAAATTATTTTTTCAATAAGTATAAATGAAACCATGTAAATTATTTTTTCCTGGCAAACTACACTGAATTGGCCTTAGCCAATTTTAAGGTCACATTGTCCAGACAACAAAGCCAATGATAAAACAGACTTTTACCATGCTTTTGACATAGCTATTGCCATAACATAAGAAAAGATTGTGCAGATATTGTTAACGATTAACTTAAGAAATAATCAATGTGTCCTTGTAGTTTATCGGGTTTTTTTATGGACATACATTCAGGATTTGGGATGCGTTGTAGTTGAATCACAACTGCATGGCACAAGTGATTTAATCATTTGCAGTCGAATGTATTCACTGTATTCAATCTATGCAAGGATAAAATACCGGGATACATTTGCTATTTCGATTTTAACTGGGCATCATCTTTGAAAAATACCCCGAACTAGGTTGAAACCTGCCTGTGTAGGTGTCCCAATACATTTATATAGGAAAAGTTGCGGATCATGTTAGAATTATTCATTGTCTTCATTGCACCACACTGAAGGTGTGGCATAAAACTCTCATTAGTCTGTTGTGAAAAAGAATTATTTTTGACTGCCCTTTGAGCCAGATTCAAAACAGCAGTGAAAGAATCATATCGGCTAGCATTTTGACAACTCACATAATATACTGTTCTAAATGTGTGTATCAAAACGAAGTAGAAGGGGCAGAGTTGCAGTCAATTCTCAGTAGATATTTTTAACCTAGAACTGCTGTTTCAGTAGATAGATAGCAATGTGTATGTTGTTGTTTATGTCAGGTACTAAGAGATTTCCTGCTAAAAAACCAACAGCGACTATGCCACGGAGGGTGAAGACTTACGCTGAGAGGTTGCAGGAGATGAAGTCTGGCCAGAAATACACCACTCCAGTCGCACCAAAATCTCATCTAGGCTCCTCAAGTAAGTCAAATACTGGGTACAGAATACAAGCTATATTATTTCTTGGTCTCCCAAGTGTGTGAACTTATTTTGCTTGGAATTTTTATGATTTATGAATGCATATAATTCATAGATAGTATGTCTGTATTGTTGTTGATAGGCCAAAAATGCTTGGAACTTGGAAAAAGTTTTTATAAAATTTAAAAGTTTTTTTTTTTTTTAAACAATATCACTAGGTTAGGTAGTGTGAATCCTGTTAAAATAGTTATCTGCTGTAGCCACCATGCTCTGTCTCAAGCTGCCTTGTTGATACATCCTGGAGAGAAAGTTTTATACAATTGTACACATATTAAGCAATCACCTGCTGTAATTGGTCACTTTTATCACTTTGGATGACTGTAAATGCTTGGTTTAATTGTAATAACAGTTGTGCATGCAACTTCCTTAGAAATATGAAACATTCTCACCGTGGTGAAAAGACTAATATTTGTAGTTGCAAAATATTCTTGTCAAAAATGCGTTGAAAGTTTCTTTGAAGGATTTTAGGTAAATAAGATAGAGCAAAAAGGATAGAGTAAATAGGATAGAGTTAATAGGATAGAAAATAAGATAGAAAATAGGAAAGAGTAAATAGGATAGAGTTAATAGGATAGA